>SNQJ01S0010166.1:167693-183650 GCA_010110895.2 Picea sitchensis
TGAGTAATGGGTGCAGTGATGACAGGGAAATGTATGGCTTACCTGTGGGTGCCTCTGAAGAGGGTGAGTTGCACCTTGTCATGGATGCAAATGTTTCCAAGCCCATTCAATGTCTTTTATCTTTTTTTCTTATTGTTTCTTCTTTCAAGAGACTAGTTAGGGGACATTGCCCTGCCGTGGTGACCAGTGGTGACAATGTTACCCACAAGCATTTCACGAAGATGAGAAGGATGGCTCGTGATGAGACCCCCTTTCTCTTGGCTATGTCACTAAGAGCCACTACCCTAGCGTGGTGACTAGCTAAATGGTAGTGTCATACCGCTACATACCTATGGACCTAATATGCTAGCTCGTGATGAGACCCCCTATCCTCCAACTAGGTCTTGATTTTATTATTTTATGGGTCTCTTTGTTTCTTACTGAGAAGCTTTTATTGCTTTCTCCGAGATCCCTGGACCAAGCATCTGAAGGTTTTGTTCTTTTGGCTTTTATATTTTGCCAGTTACTTTTACCATCTGGGCCTTTAACCCCTTCTTCCCACAAGGCAAGGTACAACCCTTTTCTAACTTGGAAAACCCAATGCTCGAACCAATGTAGCGGATGGATGAGTGGGAAAAAGATGAAAAGTGATAAGTATGATGGGAATGGACGATGACCTTTCATGAACCCACTCAGTGGAAACTCAAACCCTATGGGAACCAACTTGCTAGGGCATCCTGGCATTCCCCCCAGGTGTGGACAAGTGGAAAGGCATAAGTTCCATGCACACATTAGAAGTAAAAATAATTAAATGCACATATTCAAATGTTTTGAGAATCAGAGTGACACATACCATGATACCCAGAGTCATTACCTCATGGAGCAAGACCCATTGTTGTTGAAGGACCAGACCGATGGGATGGATGATGTTGTTGTTGACAAGATGGAGGCGTTGAAGAAGAAGGATGGGCCCTCCAGGACTAGGCTCAAGTCAATATGGCTCTTGATACTCCATGTCGAGGACCTGTGGGCCTCGAGACATAATCTCCTTAGTTATCCCTAGGCTAGGAGATAGCAGGCTGGAGCAGTCTGATTTCAAAAAATCCAAATTTTACCCCTTGAAATTGGACCAACGCAAATATGGACCGGAACTTCTGGTACCGATTCTGGTTTCCTAGTTTTTTTGTACCAGTCAAAACTAGGGTTTGACTTTCCTGAGGCTCTGGCCACTGAAAAGGTGCGCTCACACTGCCAATGAGTTTGCTAGGTTAAGGCACACTTCCCTAAATGATTTTTGGGCTGAAATTCTCTTCTAGTAAAAAGCCTTAAATTTCTTGTACGACAACAGTGACGTTTTTGGTTACCCAATGAAAGGTTCTCTACTCAATTTTTTTCTGATACCATGTTAAATTTAGAGTTGCTATTAAGTTCTTTTCAATTTACTAGACAATAAATGCATAAGAAGGATCACTGAAAGAAACACAATCATAAGGTACACATCATTTTATCCTGAGAAACCCTCATGGGGGAGAAAACCCAATAAAAACTTCCTCAATATAGATTGTCAATACAATGCCAAGATAAAATACCAAACCACCAAGAATATCCAAGACTGAGCAATGTGCCTCTCTCCTTCTAGCAACTGCAGCTATCTCCAAAACTTGCGCACTAGATGAGTCACTGAGTGAGTGTGAGAATGAGGCGTTAGCCTCTCTTATTTATACAAGTTGAGGAGCGTTAGAGTTGTGTCTTTTCATCAAGCAGGGCCGACTTCTTCATCTAGTAGCTAAAACCACTTTAATTATCCCCAAGGGTCGACTTCTCAATTAGCATCATTTGATTAGGGTTTGACCAATCCACAAAAGGGGATTTGGTCATACATAAGTTCCGACATGATCAATCCACAAGAGGATTGATCTGCATGATAATAACTCAATTATAATTAGAATATTCTTCGCAGTTACAATATTTCAACAATCTTCATGTGTGGGCTAAATGAAGAAGTCATCATGATATCACAAAGTCTCCAACACTCCAAGGAAGAATGTCAATTAAGCATCCATATGAGATCAAACAATTAATGAGCAAGCCACCTCAAATGTGCAAGTCATGACAAAACAAACAAGGGCTCAACCATACACCATGCACTCCACATCCCATGAAGCACCCCTAAAGCATGATGTAAACACTTTCAGAGTAACCTCGAAATCTAACGTATATCTTTACAATGTTGTAGGTATGTCCATCTTGGTGGCAAAACTTTCATAAATCATGTTATTTTAGAACATGTGATAGAAAATCTCATAAACCTAGAAATCGTGAGTCAAAACACCCTTTGTGTTGAAAATGTTAATTTTATTTCATATTGATCCATACAATATTATCAAGCTTGCATTTGAATTTGTCGTAACAATGAGCGACATTTGTGTCATTTTGAAGTACATTGCTTTCATCTTATACAACTAGAGTTTTCTTGTTCTTGATTTTTAAACACTTGATCTTCCCATGGCCATGTTTACTACAAGCATAAAAAATATTTACCTTTGTATAACATTGGAGGAGAAAATGAGAAGGACAAAGGAGAGGCAATAATATGACATGTTTATGTAGTGCTTTTACAATCTCATTCATGACAATTTTCTTCTATAAGAAGTGTTAGCCAAAATGATCCATCAATAATGTCTTATCCAGCAAAATTTGAATTATCAAGTCTGTCAGAAGTTTGTTTTGAAATATAATTAATTCATGAGTTTCAACTATAATATATAATTTGATAGGAGCTTATTGAGTTCATAAATATAATATTGCACTCCAACTATTTGTAAACCGCTTTCCCTGAATGTAATCCAATACATGTGTACGTCATGTGCATAAATGGAGGGGTAAAAGTTGTTCTTAAAGAATGGACTAAGTTATCCCGCATGTGGGTAGAAACTAAGTTCTTTCGTTTGTTAATAACGAGGGCCTAAGTTCTAACCCACAAGTTTTTATATGGTGAACCAATTTTCCGGTTTTAGGCTCTTATTAATATAGGAAAATAGTGGCTCAGTGTCAATGACCTAATTATTCACTGGTATGTCATAACCGTCATCATGATGGTGGAAGTCACAATTAACTTCAGATGTGGATGTTGATGAAGAAATGTCGTGGCATTTAGTTTTCAGCTTTCCAATCACGCAAATCATTAATAGCAACATTTCCACAGGTGTTCAAGTGATCAATAGATTGTTTTCCACAACCACAAGGAAAAGAGCTTTATCGGTATTATTTTCAATGGTACAAATATACCTACCTCAATGGATCTTACAAGGTCTCCCATTTTACAATGCTTAAAAAATTACTTTGAAAAGAAAGTTACAATAGAGGACTAGAAAGTACAAGATTTTGAAATCTCCTTCAAAATTGACCTCTGAATATATAACACCCTTGAAAATACTTCAATAAGAACCCTTGCTTGCAATTAGTGTCTTCAAATTCTCAAAAAGATAACATAGAAGATTGAAATTCGGTGATGTCAAATACTTAGAACAATATATTACATAATGGATACTGAGCATTATGCATTTAACATTATTTTTGTATCATCGTCTACAATTGTTTTAAGGTTGTTTTTGTATCATCATCCGAGATCAATGCCCCTGGCAGCCTAGAGGACTGATATGGCATATGCTCATATTATGTGAATAAGTGGATGTAAGTGTCAACACTAAATGCAAAACCATCGTAAATAATTTGCCTCAACAACATCGTTTTCTTATATTGTTTCAGGTTTCTTGAATGCGTTTTTTGACCTTTCTATTATTTTTGGGTCTGCATAGTGTATTTTACAATCTGTTGTCTGAAATAATGTGTGTCCCACAATAAGCTGTAGTGATCAGCTATGGTTTTTCATTTTTATTTTTAACCTATAAATACATCATTGGTATTTCACAATTTATTTATTTATTCTTTAACATAATAAAACGCAGCATGGTTTATGATTATCACAAACATAGCATGATAGGAAACGTGTAATATTGAACATCCAAAGCTAATGTAGTTTTAATGTTGTAGTTGTAATGAAAGAGTACAAGAAGTAATTTACATTATTGGTTCGGGTTATACAAATCTTCCTACATATGCAAGGACTACATTACCAAACACATGTTTGTATAAAAGCACTAATTATTAGTTGTAGGTGTAGTGTTTTCCTATGTGATCACTATCAAAAAAATATCTCATATAGAACCCCTAGAAAACATGCAGAAAATGTTCCCGAACTCTCTCTGTATAGAAATGTGCATTAAACCTTTCCAAGAGGTTTCCCAATAATTCTTGCATAGAAGAGGCTTTTCTGAGGCCCAGAAATGGTTTAAAAAAAACAATTTCCTAAGACTGGCCCACAACTGCAAAAAAGAAAACGGTAACAAAATAAAAGACGGACAATAGAAAGGAGAAAAAAACTATTTTTGCAAAAATAATTGAAACGATTTTCTGATGTTTGTGAATATTTAAAAATTTTACATAAATTAGGATATGTTTTTCTTCCGTTGACATAGCTACTTTCCCAAAGAAAGACACCAATGGAGAAATAACATGTCCATAGTTTATTATATGTTCCCCTCACCAAGTAACTACATCGTGAATTTTATTGCACTAAATAAGCACCATTAGATGCTTTCAAACCCTTACTACCACCAATTATAGGAGTTGTGGTCACCCTTTGTTATTAAGCTGAAAATCAGATACAAGGCAACGTCCAACATCAATGGGTTTTTTTTTTCAACAAGAATATCAATGGTTGTTTTTATTTCAATGAGAAATCTGGCATCTGCTATTTTCATTAGAACAATAGAACCTTTACTAGATCACATTACAGTTCCTTAATTTCATACACAATTAAACAAGGGGCGATGTTTATAAGTTATAACAAAGCATTTATGTTCAATCAATGATCCATAAGGATCACCCATTACCTAACCTATATGTCATTAACGCTCTTGGATTGCATGAATTATGAAAGGAGCAATATTTATGATAACTACATTCTCTGCTCAACTGGCATGAGCATTTTAAGCCCTCCTATCGCAAGGCCATTCTATTGAAATTTTGACATGTACTGATCTACATCCATGATTGAAACAATCTAGCTTGTAATGGCATATTTTGGTGACTGTCCATGCTATCCAAAGCACTAGAAAACTCAGATTGTGATAGATAGGGAGAATTCATAGACTGCAAGTATGTTGGAATATGATATTGGGATTCTGTGGGAGCAAATTCCAATGCATCAGATGTCTTTGCTGCTGACTGCTTCTGATAAACTTCTTCAGAATATCGTCCACCCTCCGACTGTTGAGGTTGGGATTCAGAGGAAAGATGGACTGATCTAGGAGACTCAACATGGCCAGTAGAGCATGCAAGTCTACTTCGGTAATTTGGAGTTGATAATTCTCTAGTTTTAGGAACAGATAGGTGTTTCTGGTATTCATTTGTTGGCAACTGTTGTTGATCTTGAGATTGACCTGCAAAAGTCTCCTGTTTTACCTGTCCTATACTATCATTCACTCTAATCCGTTTTGAAGGTGACCTAAACTCTGGGTTTGCTAAACATGGCACATGATCATAACCATTATATGTAAATAATGGTATCTTCTGTTGTTTGTCCATGGCTGGGGAAGATATAATTGGATGTTCATCCTTATGAGAAATATTACTTGATGTCATGGCCATAGCTCCACTTGACCTAGAGGTTGGAAGTTGTGAGTCATCCTGTCCTTGATCTTCGGAATCATGCAAAACTCTTTTCGTATTTCCATGCAGTTCCTCTGAGAAATGAGATGATGACTCAGGGGAAGAAGGAGCTTGACACTTAGTGGCACCTGTTTGATGTTCCTCTATGATCTTCTCCAAGTACCTTCCCTGAGCCTCAATCCTTAACTTTAACTGCCTTTGAACCTGCAGAGACATCCACCATAAGCTTCGTAAGAACATTGATGTAGTTCAGACAAGTTTTTTCCAGAAGATCACATCTAAAATATACTTCAAGATTATGAAATGTGCTTTGAATTCAAAAGTATTCCATAGGCAAAGCATATTGCAAACAGAAAGGAAAATTTCGTGGAGTTAGGGTCCATTTTTGGCTTTCCCCTGATAGGAAACCCTTCTTACAGAATAGCCAAAGAGAAACCTCATCAAGCCTTGTGGGATAACTATATATATAGAGCTCCATAAAGATCTTGGAAGAAACAACCTTTAGAGTATCTAAGGAATGCAAATTCATACTATTCACAGATACAGCAATCTATTTCTCTATCCTAACTTCTTTCAGGCTTCAACGAAGCTTAGTAAACAGAGAAATTTTATTTCCTTGATAAAATACTAGGAAGCAGATCAATTATTTGTCAGGTTATTCCTTTGCACGTGACAGCTAAAAGATATAGAAAATAACCAATCTTTAGAGTAGCATCAAGCATAGGAAAATCTTATTCATTACCCCAGCAAATGTTTAGCTTCATAGCCAAGGTAACCAAAACTCGGAAACTAACTTTCAGATCCAAACTTTATGTAACTCTTTGCTATCCCTATATGCAGTACTATTTAAAATAATGATTATCTATTTTAATGAGAAAAATTGTAGAAAACAAGTTATAGCCCTATCTTTTGCACCCTTAATGTATTAGAGGGTATAGCAACTTCATGTATCTATTGCCTTTCTTATCTGCAGTACTAGAAACTTGAAAGCATAATGCTTGTATTTTAATAACTAAACTTGAAGAAGACAAATTACAGGCCTGTGCTTTGCACTCTGAAAAAGGGAGGACTAGAAAAATTAGGTTCAATAACACCAGCTTGTTCTTGCTTAGATATCCTCAAAACAATTTTTGATATGTACCAATTCATAGAGAAATTATGGGTTTAATGGATCAGGATATCAGGATATTATGAGTTTACTAGCAAAATGAATCAGGATATCCTATATTTCTTGGTTGTGTTGGAAAGTTTAATGGAAAATCTGAATAAGTTGAAGGAAGCTTAGCACAGGATGAACAGGTGAAAGTGCACATGTTAGCTGACTGCAACTTAGCACAAGCACAAACCAGTCTACCATGGAGATATTTAGTGCATGGGATTCCAGTAGGAGCATGATGGAACCAAAGCTTGAAAGTGCAGATCTACCAAAGTGCAGAAGATGACATGGGGAGGCAGTAAAGATTGGGCATGGGTGGTCGATGTGGGAGTCGAACATTGGAGAAGTGTTGACTTGAAAAAAATTGAGCATTAAGTGCCATCCTGATGATCAATTACAAGTGTTACTTTGATCATCCACCAGGTATCTAGATTTTATGTGTGTGTGTTTGCGTGTGTAATAACCACGTCTGTTTGACGTTGATCAGTCTATTGACAAGGTTTTCAAGTGTTATAATGGTTGAATGAATAGACATAATAAGAAGATGCCAGTGAGACAGGGAGCTGTAATTTGCGATGTGCCTAAGAGCCATAATCCAGTTATTGTGTGAACCATTAGAGCTGTACAATTGTTCTTCAGATGCAATACAAGGAAAACTGTACTCTATGTAAATGTAATGAACCAAAGAAGGTCAAGGGCCCATCTAATCTGTAACAATATATATATATATGAAGAATGATGATTACAATTGAACAATGTGATCTTTTTGTAGTGCATAAGAGATGTGTCACGATGATGATTACAATTCAATAGCACGATCTCTTTATAACACCGAAGAGATGGTTCATGATGAATGGTCATGGCCTTAGGGTCCTAATCAATAATAATTATATATTATATAACTAACTTCATTTTGTTGCCACCCTCCTTGAGGTTCTTAGTCTAGAGAGGTCATTGCCACTTATTACAAGATATCATTAGGCCTCTATGTTTAGGTGTGAGACAAGAAAGTCTAGTTCCACACGTGGATCTGGGGGTGTTGTTTGCCTCATTTGTGACAATCTCTGGTCTAGAGTGTCACTTTTGGCCTCTAACATACATCTCGAATTCAAGCGGATTTAGGGTCAATAGGCCATGCAACCCTCTTAGGGACATCTTTGCTACCATCAACTACTTTCTCCTTGCATCCTCAAGCTTTGTGTTGCATATCAACAATGATCCCTTTCTCGACTTTTATCCCAAGATCTCTCAGTACTCATCTTGGGGTGATGCCATCCTTTTCGGTAATTTCAACACCCACACTAGGACTCTCTAGGCACCAACCCATAACCATCCAAAGGATGATGCCCTTTTCATCCATGAGATCAACCCAACTTCCATTGGTACTCAAAGTCCATTGACAAGTATAGTCCACTCATGGCTATGGTAGACACCTTCTCCACCTTGGTGAATCCCATGACCTTGTCTTTCTCAATAGGCTTCTTTCTCAATGGGCTTCTATGCTACCTAGAATCCGATAATTACAGTTGTTTCCTCGCAGTGGTGGTTGTTGAAATATTGTAACTACAAAGAGTATTCTTAATATTATTGATATAGTATTTATAGGATCAATCCCCATTGTAGATTGATCATGTTGGTTATTGTAATAGGACCAAATCCCCTTTTGCGGATTGGTCAACAGACAATTATAATAGGCAGAATAAGAAGTCGTCCCCAACAATTAATAAGAAGACCCAGAAATATAATAAAGGTGGGTTTACCCACCCAGTTGGAGAAGTCGGCCCTGCCAGTGAAGAACCCAACTTCCATTGGTACTCAAAGTCCATTGACAAGTATAGTCCACTCATGGCTATGGTAGACACCTTCTCCACCTTGGTGAATCCCATGACCTTGTCTTTCTCAATAGGCTTCTTTCTCAATGGGCTTCTATGCTACCTAGAATCCGGACACTGACAGCTTGTTCTCGCAGCGGGTGGTTGCTGGAAATATTAAATTCATAAAGAGTATTCTTAATATTATTGATATAGTAGATTATGGATCAATCCCATTGTAGATTGATCATGTTGGTTATGTAATAGGACCAAATCCCTCGCGTGATTGGTCAACAGACACCATAATAGGCGCACAAGAAGCGTCGCCCCCAACACCAATAAGAAGACCAATATAATAATAAAGGTGGCTTCGGCCCCACTCAGTTTGGAGAAGTCGCCCCGCCAAAGGAAGAAGAGACACACACTTGGCCACGCGCTGACTTTAGAAGAAGGAGGCTAGCTTATTTGAATATAACTCATAATTTGCTCCGCTTGGAGAGACAAGTTCGACTATCTGCTATCAGCAAAGGAGAGAGAGTGGCGATATCTTGAGAGGCGATCTTCGCTTTAGCATAAAAGATCTTTTGGCATTGTATTGGCTATCTATATTAAGGTTTTTCTGGCTTTCTTTCCCCTAGAGGGTTTCCCGATAGATGTCAGGTCTCTCAGGAAGGTATTTCTCGATCTTGTTCTATGTTGCTACATTTATTGAAATGCAAAAGAACTATAATAATGGCATAAACATTAACATGGCATCGTGAGCCGTTTAAGGAAGCATCTTTCTCTAAGAGAAAACATCATCATCATGGCAGCATTCTGCAAATTAGGTTTTTCTCAAAAGTGAATCTTTTCAAATTTCCTTTAAAACTATCTATAGAAAGCTGCTCTAAGGATGATAAATGGCATCATTAGCTTATCTTTCAATGGTTAGATCCTCCTGCAGCGGAAACCCTAGCCACAAAGTACTGCAGTTAGAGTACCGTAAGTACCAAAAAATCCAGAGAGTACCGTATACTGCAAAAACCGTAAGCACCACCCGTAAACTGTAGATCAAGTTTGGATGGGGTAAAAAGTTGATTTTCTTCGAAATTCGACCGCAGCAGACCAGCCTAACTCGGCCTCAACTCGCCAAGATCTTATCCTCTCGATCAGATTTTCAAGATTTGTTTGAAAAAATTAGGGTTTCCTCATATAAAACCCCTAGTCAGCAGTTTCGGCAGCCTCAAAACCAACAGATAAGTCGCGAAGGGTACTGCATTTTCACCAGCTAAGCACACCTCCTTTGAAGTTTTTAAAGAGTTGGTAATGATTACCGCTACGCCAGATGGTGCCACCAACCGCAAATGATATCGAGGTATGTACTCACATAGCGAATAATGGTTAAACCTTAAAGAGCATTTGTGCAGGAGAAGGGATCTCTGCCATAGATCTCTTTAATGATCTCAAGATCCAACACATTCTCAGAGGAATGATGCAACCTGTGTGATTATTCGATATGCATCTATTTTCATGACATTATTTTAATCGTTGCATGTTGTTATGATCAAATTATTAGAAGGATTGAAAGTTGATCAATGTGAGCTTATCCAACCTAAACTTCACATTAAGATAGCGTATTATCTTAGTGCAATAAACAAGTTGAAGAAAGCACTCGCCATCTTGAATGAAGGAGACTTGGAAGAAAGAAGCATCATTCCTGTAAGACAAGGCTCTAGGTTTGATTAACCAAGTTGATAAGATTCAAAGGTACAAATGGAAAGTTAATGACTATAGTTTAGATAGCAGTCTTTGTAAAGACATTATACCCGAGTAGCATGTGAGCATATAGAGGTAGATACTTAATGTAATCATTTTCCAGACACAACTAATATCTCCTCTAGGATAAAATTCTTATTTTGTTTCCAGGTTACAATGGAGGAATATTTGATCACAACACTATGAGAGAGTTGACCTCATTTCATATTGTATTCCTTAATTTTAATCTTTGGCTTCAGATAAATTATAAGTGATAGCTCTAAAGGAGCTACTGATGATTGTTCGTGCTATTGCTTTTATATTATCAGAGGGATATTAATCTTTCTCATTGTTTTGTTGACCTTGCTCCAGTCACAATGAGAAAGATATAAGGTTGTAGGAAGGCAACATAAAGAAGAGACTTCCAAATGAAGCAATCATCATCGGAAGAGAAGAAGGTGACTTGCATGAGCTAAAGGATCACTCAGAAGTTGCCATGACCCACGCTTATTTAAGAATCCATGTGAACTTTCGGTCGCTGCAAGATTAGCTCACATCAATCATACTACCATACATATGCAAAGCGTCACAGGCTTACCTTAACTCAAAGGTGACCATGAAGGTATATGCAATGGATGTGCACAAGGAAGAGTCAAGAACCAAGCCAAGAGGGATGCTAGCGTAATGAGGGGTCTAGACCTATCTTATTCAGATGTATGTGTATCTAATGCCATCATCCTCCATTAATGGGTATGTATACTATGTATCATTCATTAATGATTATTCTCAGAAAGACTGATATACTTGAAGGTTCAAAGAAGATCACCAAGGAATTCAAAGCCTTGATAGAGAACCCTTTGTAAGGAAGATTAAGATACTCAGTCGTTTAATGGAGGAGAATATACTCAAAGAAAGCCCGAACTTCGAAAGATGTTGGACTAAGATCTCAACAAAACGGTAGAAGAACGGAAGAACAGAACTATCAGTTTCACATTGAAGACTATGATCCATGATCATCAAGATCTTCCCATGTGCTTATGGTCGGCTAAAGAATGGCGTGACGTTTATGTGCCTAACCGATTGCCCCATAGTGCACTTCTGGCCTTAAGACACTGTAAGATGTGTTCACTGGAAAGAAGCCAGGTGTAAGCCATCTCAAAAATATTTAGTTGTCCAAAGGTTTATTCATATACCTAAAGAAAGAGAAACAAGTTGGACCCTTCAGAAAGAAGGGAATATTTGTGGACACTGCGGAGGTTCTGCTACCTTCGTGATCTATATACCCAGTCAACATCACATTGAGATCGAAGTAAGAATGTGACCTTTGATGAAGATGCAAATACCAAGAAATCTAAAAAAATTGTCACTTGAAGAGGTATATGAAGAGGAACCTCGGTGAATCCCTCCCATAATTACAATGAGGAGGCGTTCCTGATACAGAATCAGAGAGGGAAGCCGACTCGAAGGAGAGGAACTTCTAGAAGACCATGATATAGTAGAAGTGCAAGAACTCCTTGAAATGACCTTCTCCCATAAAAGAAAGTCCTATTTGGGCAAGAGAGCTTATCTAAGATGGAGAGAAGCAAGGGAATCCATGTAGAACCTTGAGACAAGTGAAAAGATCAAAGCCATTCTCCGCCATAACGGCTTTGATGTGTGATCTCCTACGAGGAGCCCACCGCCAGCTTCATTCAAAAGAATGGAATGGCGCATACAAGGACAAAGGAATATCACTTCAATCCATAATAAAGAACGACATATGGGAAATAGTTCCCAAACCAAAAAGGTAAGGGATGTTGTATCATCAAAATGGCTCTTAAAATTAAACATGTTGTTGATGAAAGTACTAAAAAGTATAAAGCAAGATTTGACGCTCGTGGCTCTTCCTGTAGCATAGGCATTGACTATGAAGACATTCGCCCTATAGCCAGATACACTGATTAGAACCATCATAGCCCTAAAATTAAGATGAAATGGAAGCTGCACCCGTGATGGGATGGAAGATGCCTTCCTCAATGGTGTGCTTAGTCTCTAAGAGGAAGTGTATATAGAGCAAACTCTAAGGATTTGAGGTTGAAGACAGAAGTCTCATGTCCGCAGATTAAAGGAAAAGCCTTATGGATTGAAGCAAGCTCCTAGAGCTTGGTAAGGATGAGAGATACAATTTCTTGACAAGCTTGGCTTTAATACTAAGAGTAACTGATCTAAATTCTCATCACTTCAAATTATGAACTAAGAAATGCGAATATTATTGTTGTATGTGGATGACTTATTCTTAATCGAGGAAGAAAAGCTCATCACCAATGTAAGAAGAGACTTGCTTCAATTGAGACGAAAGACTCCGCCCAATGCAAGATTTTCCAGGTCTTGAGGGGCATGGCAGAGTCCGTAGGAGGATCTCTTCCTTAACTGGGTGGAAGTACACTCCGGCCGAGATCTTAAAGAGATTCGACAAGCTGGAATGCAAACCCATGAATACACCCATGGAAGAAGCCGTTGAGTCGACATTTCGCCGACGGATTTGATACTACATCAGTATTGTACCGTGATTATCAGATCACTAATGTACCGGTCGCAACACTGCATCAGACATTTGCTCTTGCCGTGAACACTATGAGTCGGGCCGGTAGAGTCCGCATCGGTTCACCTAGTGTGCGTATCGCGAAAACATGTGATGAGGTACCTGAAGGTACAATTATGGTCTCGCTATGACTTGAGGATCACACTTCACATTGAGTGGGATACACCGATTCACGATTGGGTAGGAAGCGCTGTCGAGAAAACACTCCTAGATGTTGTTTCTTACTTTGGGATCGGCGATTTTCCAGGGCAGAGTAGGAAGCAATCTAGGCATTGTTCTAAGCACAATGAAGCAGAAAGGCTATTGCCGCAAGATGTTCTAGCTGCTAAGCTTATATCGCTTCGGAAGTTGTTGACAAGTCCATTCGACCTAGAGATGGAAAAAACCACGATCCTATGTGACAACCAGCTACATAAAGATGATAGAGAATCCTCGTATTCCATGACAAACAAGCAATATAGATTCGCCATCGACATCCATGACATGGTGCGTTGGAGGATCTTGAAGCCTGTGTCAAAGATCGATGAACAAAGTTGTTGGATGCGGTTTACCAAGACTCTATCTCGTAAAGTTTGAACACTTTCAAGATAAGCTTGGTATAGTCCGGAAGTACCCTCCCCGAAAGGGGAGTATATGTTCCTTGCTCGAATTACTGCTAGGACGAAAGCAAGACGACTCCCCTTTGTTTCCTCGACTTCAATCGCTAGACGAAGCAAGATGACTGGGCTTCGACTGTTGTTGGGATCGAAGCAAGATGATGTGTGTGTTCCTTTGTTTCCTGACTCGCTGTTAGATCGAAGCAGATGACTCCTTGCTTCCGACTCGCTATTAGACATATGTGCCAAGATGATGTGTGTGTTCCTTGCTTCCGACTCCTCGGCCGTTAGACGTGAAGAAAGAGGATTCCCTTGCTTCCTCGACCCTCATCACGACGTAAAGCAGATGATGTGTGTGTTCCTTTGCTTCCACTCATGCTAGACGTAAAAGCAAGATGACTCCTTTGCTTCCACCTATAGGTTGTTAGATGTAAAGCAAGAGGACTTCAACCGAGCGCCACTAGCTTCTAACACTGCGATATAGAGCCGCTTAGTGCACTGGATGGCCGTCAGGGTTGTGATGAGTTATCATTTTTATCGATACATATTGATGCAGATGATGATGGCATTCCTTGAGAGAATGATGATGTTGTTGATGAGAAAACTTTCGATGATTTATGGATACGTTAGTCAGTGTTCCAAGACGATATATTGATGATGTTGTCCTCCCATTTTGATGCGTTGTTGATGATGTTGTCCTCTCTCACATGATGTTGCTGAAAAATACCCTTCTTGTTAAAGGGGAGTGCTGAAATAATGTAACCTGCAGTTATATTCTTAATATTATTGATATATTTATAGGATCAATCCCATTGTGGATTGATCATGTTGGTTATTGTAATAGGACCAAATCCCCTTTTGCGGATTGGTCAACAAACAATTATAATAGGCAGAATAAGAAGTCGGCCCCAACAGTTAATAAGAAGACCCAGAAATATAATAAAGGTGGGTTTACCCACCCAGTTGGAGAAGTCGGCCCTACCAGTGAAGAGACACTTCACACGTGCCAGACTTGTATAAATAAAGGAGGCTAGCGCCTCATTTGAATATAACTCACTTGCTCAGTTGGAGAGACAAGTTTTGATCTGTTACCGGCAAAAGGAGAGAGAGAGTGGCGCATATCTTGGAGAGGACTTTCTGTTTTAGCATAAAGATCTCTTGGCATTGTATTGGCTATCTATATTAAGGAAGTTTTGCTAGGTTTTCTTCCCCCAGAGGGTTTCCCTGGATAAATGTTGTGTCTCTTGTGAATGTGTATTTCTCAGTGATCTTGTTCTTGTATTTCTCAGTGAATGTGTATTGAAATGCTTAGAACTATAATAATGGCATAAACATTAACAGTGGTGCTAGTGTTGTGGATTATGTCTTGGAGAACTTGGCTCTAGTACCCCTTATTTATGGTCTCTATGTCTCCCCCTTGCTGACCACACATTCATGGCATTCACCTTGAAGGTCATTCGAGCTATGAGTTCAAGCATAGCAATGAATGGGGAAGGCCTCTAGGTTGAATTTCTCAAGCATGGTATGAAGCCTTTATCATCTCAAATTGTTGATCTCTTAAATGAGGTAGAGTTATCACTCAAAATGAGCATTGGGTGAAATCATTTAGGATAAAAGCCCTATCACATCTCGAGCTCCTCTCACTTTGGGTTTGTTCTTACCAACACCATGGGGATATCTCTATCTCTACCTATGACCAATGGATTGAGTCAATGAAATCAAACTGGGTCAATGAGTAGATTAAACACACAAAAGTTAAAAACTAGCAACTTTGGGAAAGGATCCTAGAAACTAGTGACTGCCATTGGGTCATGGAGTGAGATGATGACTAAAACAAGTGTATATTTGAAGATGAAGCATTCCAATGAGGCATTTGCATTGGAGGAATATCATTGGATCGATATGTCCTAAGCCTTGTGATCAATGATAGAAACACAACCTTATCACAGTCGCTCAAAATCTAATCATGGGGCAAATTTCTTTTACCCTACAAACTGTCGAGGTCAATAAAAACCACTTAGCTGTGCAACAACTTCATTAAAACTAGGGGAAGAATACCCACAAAATCTTATAAAATTGACTTAAATAAACAAAACGAAAAGTCTACAAGCATCAATCAATAGAACTCAATAAACATAAAGGAGTGGAAATATGTAGACTAGGTGTTCAAGGTTCATTCATTATCCATACCCTTGGAAATTACAAGAAAACTAAGATTCAATCTCAAGGAATCCAAACCTTTCTTCAATCTCTCAACCAACATTAAATAGATTCTTCCTCTTCACTAAAGAGTGTGCCCTTCATTGGCTAAATTAGGAAGTGGCAATGTTGTGCATGCATACTTGGATTCAGTGTTACCGGAAGCTC
>SNQJ01S0010166.1:183700-204510 GCA_010110895.2 Picea sitchensis
CCCGGCTTCGAAGCCCCGAAGCTCGATCCAGGCAGGTCCGTCCAGGAAGCTCGGGCTGAAGCGCGCTTTGGGGCTCTTGAGCACGCTTCCTGCCATTTCCGAAGCGTCCCCCTCCGAAGCACGCTTCAGAAATTTGGAAGCACACTTTCGAGGAAAGCCCGCACACTTCCAAGGGGGAATGAGGTGTTTTGGTGTGCAGCTGAGGGTTATTTTGCCTTACTAGTGCTATTTAAAGAGGTCCCCACCCCCTCCATTTCACCCACCCTAGTAATTAATGGTAATGTTAAATTCTTAAAGTAAAAGGATAAAAATGAAATATAAAGGAGAATGTCACTAATTTACTTAAATTAGTGACATTACCATTAATTGTTTCAGGATGTTTGAGAATGGTTCCAACCTCATTGGACTTCATATGGAGAAAGTAGAATTTTAGGTCCCATTCAAAATTCAGCAGACTTAACAATTTTCAGGATTTCAAGATTGGCAAGATTGCAATGTTTCCACTGGATTCTATCATGTATGAGGGTATGGAACTGATATTTAATCAAGAGAACCAAGCTCTTTATGTACCTCGATGTTGGTGGCATTGATTGTTGAACTCTTTTGTCATGACCCCAATAAAAATGTACCCTTCACTCAAGTATAAACTCTTTTGTTGAACTCTTCTCTTTGTCGTCGTGTCAGGTGACTGAGTGGTATATGTGCACACCAACCTCCGTCTTATATACATATTACAGGCAGAGAGAAGAGTTGTTGAAGGGAAAGACAAATATGTGGGATGTGTTTCTTGATGATATGGGTTTGAACAACAGTGTTGAGTTGGCATTAGCCAACTTTGATCTTAATGAACTAGTGCTAGAGTCGGTCACTTTTGATGATGGTGATCCTCTTGAGGGGTCATCCTCCACATCAACAAATGCATGGATTGCATTGGATATAGGGGAGGAGGAGGAGGAGGAGGAGGATGGACTCATGATTGGCTAGATGGACTCAAGTCAACCACCACCAAGATTGGTTAGAATCTAGAATCTAGATGGTTGATGCTCGAATGATTAATCATTGATGAACTATGTAGTATGGATGCCATTTCTATCTATATTGATGTACAAATATGCATGTTTTCATATATTCTGCGGCTAATTTGTCTTTCTACATATTTTTTTGAATATAAATGCAATATATATATATATATAACAGATGCTTCCCGGACGTTTCGCTTTCGAGGATTTTTGGAAAATGACGCTTTCGACGCTCCCGCTTCTGGCAACACTGCCTGGATTAACCTTGTAATAGCTGCCACTGGTGCACCCTAATCAACATTGTTAACTCAACACATGAATAGGTCTAAAGATAAGTCAATATGCACCCTCCTTATGCTCATACATGTAGAGATCAAACTGATAGAACGCATGAACTAATCTATTTCTACCTATTGGAAAAGTAATCCGTTAGGGTTACTCGCTTGACGGAATATGAATAGTCAAGTGAATATGAGTTGTCATCAAGAGTCCAAGAGACCTCTTGGAAGACGAATCGAAAGGTAAAGATAACGTATTTATAGATGTATCATATCAATGAAAAGTACAAACCAAGCTTATCTCCATTTGCGCATTCCAACAATAGTATCAAAACTTGTAGTTCTTAGGCCTGAAATATGTTATGGTAGTTGTCCATAGCATGTTAATTCTAAGTGTTTTCCTCCTTCCCTGGCCCGTAATATATCTTGCAAATGTCGAATCCTTTTTTGCTGGGGCGTTTACTATTTCCCACAATCTGTACACATTTGTACGTACCATACACTCCTCTGAAGGGCACCTCAATCTTCAAGCTAGTCAACTTGCTACACAGTTGGGTCTACTTGTTAGCTTTGGACGATTTCCTCTTTGCTTGAGTCGACTGCTCATTACCTATGCGTACAGTCATTCCCTCCTTGGCAAATATGCTCTATGTGCACAACCTTCCATTGTGGCTCCATCCAATACAACACCATCAAACCATAGCCGTGAGACTGTTTCATTTTCATCCTCCAGTGAATTACCTCCTCTTTGAAAACTCTCTGAGGGAAAATGACTCTCCCACTGGGAATCCATTACTAATCTGCAAACGCAACTCTTCTACTTGGAATCTGTTACTAGTCTGCAAACGCTAGGAGACCAAGAAGTTTATCTCCTCTTGTCATTTCACCTGAATCTGCCAATTAACATGGGAAGGAAAAACATTTATCAAAGTCGTGATTTCTACTTGCTCCTCTATCCAAAGACGCGGCTTCCAATCTGGTAGAACAATTCGACTTCTCTCCCAACTATAGTTTCATTTTTCCATTCTGTAGTGATTTGGTCACAGAATCGGTTATGGATCAGTAACAGGCCATATGAATCCAATGCTATAGTTCTCCAAGAAGAATGACTCTAGATGATTGCTCCTCACCATCGTGACTTTTAGCTACAATCAATCAAGCCAAGGAGTCTCTGCAACACGTTACGCTCCACATACAATTTGAATGCATTCCATATGGTTTTCCTGACGATCATACCCTTGATTCAAATATCAACCACATTGTTTTCAAGAATGTGAAAAACAGCATGGATAGTTGAGGATTGGAGCAGTTGATCTAGTTACTCAATACCAGTGAGAATGCTCATATCTAGGACACTAAGAAATGTGTGGAGTCCGACCAGGTTGCTTCCTTTGGTGATGAGTACAACCATAGGGTCCAAGGAATTCAACAATCTCAGAGATAGAATGTTTCACCGTGGCCAGGACAAGAATTGTGAACGGTAAATTGTCATTTCGAAGATTATTGAGGTATGATCAGCAATAATTCTCTGTACAATTAGCTCATTGTGTATGGTTTTCATTCCATTTACAAACATTGGGAACTTGGAACTCCAATCAAACTTTGTCGCATTAATTGAGAGCAGTCTACAACACTTTTGTTTGCTCGCTGGGGTTTACTTAATTGTTGGTGCTAAGTAGTGGGTATCATCTACAACCGTCTTTTGCAAGTCTCCAACGTGTGTGTGTGTGTGTGTGTATTCCAAAGCATTCTCCTATCTGTAAAACATTAATTTCAACCATATATATATTCCAAAGCATTCTCCTATCTGTGAAACATTAATTTCAACCACTAAAAGTGACATTTTCACTTGACCAAACAAAATCATCAAGCACTGCTGGAGGTGTAACAATTTATCTTGTTTGAGTGCCAACAAAGGTTGTCCAGCAAAGGATGCAAACAAGGTAGTTTGCAAATGTTCCTGATGTTGTGCATTGTATTGTGGTAAAGGCATAGTTTCTAGATCTATATCCACGCTCTGCAATCATCCGACAACTCCATGCTCGTGGACAACACACAAAAACAACTGCTTGAAGTTGTTGTCGTCCTTATACACACTTGCAAACGTGGACTAAGTCTCAATCCACTTAGTGTGTCCTCGGAGACACAATGTCTAAGTTCAAGCCTGTTATTGCACGGTTTGTAGGAAAAGGTCCAAGAGCTTGAGTCAGGGCTTGAAACCGGCGTAACAGGAGCTTCCCCACCCACTATCACCTCGATGGGGGGCTCTTTCTATTTAGGAGGGCAAGTCCAAGGGAGACGTCCCTAAGGCAATCTGGTTTAAAGAAAGGCTAAAGGGTAAAGGCCAAGTCAAGGAAACCCCTTTCACAGATTGCTGCCCAAGAAGAGATAGTCAAGGAGATAAGACCACTGACGATGCACCTGTTTGCGAGACAAAACAAAGAAAACTAGAAATGTGCTTGCAGTGGGTTAGTACTTCATGAAATCAATGACTATCTTCAAATGTATATATGAGCAATGGATAAATATAATTATTGACGAAGTCAATGATTATCAAACAAAGGGAAAAGTCACTTCTTCAATAAGTACATCAAGAGCATTCAATGTGTGTAATTAAACCATGTATCAAATATCAATGCAATAAATACTTCAAATTTGGCCCATTATATATAATGTTGTTCGTCACCTATATATTGTTTTAATGGGTATGACGTCGTGTATCAATAGATCAGAGGAATAGAGCAAAACGTTTTGTCAAATTGAAACACACGTACAATCAATGGCTAACTCTATGTGTCAATTAATAGGGCTGCCAAATGTCACAGCGTTTGCAAGTATAATCAAATCAAAGGTTATGACGTCAGCCCTATATAACTTTTGGTCTTAGGTATGGCAAAGAAAGATGGGCGTTTGACAAATTCAACCAACGAAGAGACAATAATTTAACTCCACGGCTATGACAAAGGGAGACTAGGCGCTGCTATCCAATCAAAAGTCAAAATCAGCCAAGACATCACCTTCTTAGGGAGTTTAGTTCAAAATTAGCTGGGGTTAGGCCTAGGTTAGTTAGGGTTTACAAATTAGAAATTAGTTTGAAAGGAAGTTAAGGCATAACAAGCTCAATTAAGGGTTTCTAGACTGGTGCCTTGGGTTAATGGGGTCAATAGAAATAGCTGTGGTTTAGGAAGGATTCAAACTTAAGACAAGAGAGAGAGCTAGGGTTTTGATTTGGTGTTGCTATGGCAAGACCACAAACCCTAAACCCTAAGAAGAAAGAAGACTTACCTGATTTAAGCTAAAAGGCTAGGCCTAGAGCTTCAACTCTCTCCTTAAGACCTTCTTGGCAAGCGGCCCCAAGCTTAGAAGCATGAATCTAGGTGAAAGTGTTGCTCAGCTGGGGAGGCTTCTCATAAACCTAGAAGTAAACCCCTAGGTGTAAACTTAATTGGGCCTAGGATCACTTCTTTCTTCAATTTATGCTCAAAATAGCTCAAGAGATGAGGAATTATTTAGTGTAGCTGGCTAGGCTAGACCTTCTCAAATCCAGTAGCTATAAGCTCATGCTGTAGGGACAGCAAAGCCACACATTCCACACTTGTGTGTTGGCTCGGGTTTTGAGTTAAGCAAACTGTCTAACAAGATAACAATAAATGCAAATGTTAAACAACAACCATTCACTCAAAGAGTTTTATTGAAAAGAAGCACTTACAAGATCATGTAGAGCATTAACCAGAACCCTAGTTGTAAAACCTTCCAATAGCATAGAGCACCACTTTGCCAAGGTGAAATCCTCCCAAGAGGTTGTGCACACTCCAAGAGACAAGAACACAAGAGATAGAAGTCTCTCTCACAAGGGAGAGCAAGTTATGTTATGATGATCAAGGGGAAAACATCCTCTATTTATACACAATTCTTCTGACCTTTGAATTTACAAAATAGGTCATTAAAATAGCCATAGGGCTAATAATACATTATCCAGTTATTTTGTCACTTTTACATGCTAAATGCCAATAATGGCCAGAAAAATCAAGTGATCAAGCCCTTCTGAGGAAGGCGTTGGCCCTTTTTAGAACCTGATAACCATCAATAAGCAAAAGCGTTGCCCTTCACAGGGCTCGACAGCTTGTCCTACGGTACCAAACAAGCCCAACATGGGCTGCGTGCCCTATAATTAAATGCATCCTGCCTTGGTGGCGTCTTGATCAGCTATTAGCGTCCAATACAGCAAAGAGTACGATCCCCATAGAGCCATGGTCTGTAAAGCGTCTTGATGGTAGTCCTTCTTCTTCTCATTAGGGCTCGTCATAACTCTGTCTGCCTCTGCCATCCCAGCGTCCATCGGATGGGCTCTTCAACCCCATTGAAGTCCAAACTAATCATCTCCCATATGTACCGTCCTACGGTGCACGTAAAACATGGTCACGCACATCAAAGACTACACCCTCAAGGGGCTCATGGTCCTAGACATCTTGGCAATGTAAATCACGTTTCATCATTAAAAAATTATCAAATATATGCATAACATCTAACAAATCTTCTAAGAGCTCAAGACCCTACACAAACCCACTATACAAAGCCAAAGCAACAAAGGGCAACCCGGTGGGCTAATACCACAAAGAATGGAGGTTTCCATGAGGGTTATTCAAACCATGTGTAGTGGCGATGATGTGGTTTTAGGGATGTCTTAGTCAAAGTCAGACCTAGGGCTTGTAATGCATTATGTAGGTGCCTTTGTGGGAATTGTACCGTCATGGATGCACTTTTTCCAAGCCCATATTGCCTTATCTTTCTTTATTTGCATTTTTTGCTACAAACCTTAGCGAAGAGGACCTTGGCTAGGTGGCGAGGTAAAACAGCGTTACCCACACTAGTATCTTCGCAGAAATGAGAGAAATTTCGTGATGAGACCCCCCTTCCTTTAGCCATGCAACCAAAGGTCCCTTTGCCCGTTTGGTGTTGACGGATGGTGGCAATGTCATCTGCATTAAATACCTATGAACATAATGGGCATTTCTGTGAGAATACTCCCATCCTCTTGATTTAGGTCTGCGCCAGTACTATCATTTTTCTTAGGGTCCCTGGTTTTACTTATGAGAGCCTTTTATTGCCTTCGGGGATCCCACAGGCGAAGCATCTCTGGTTTTGGTACCCTGCCAGAGCTTTTGTCTTTTACCGGTTGCTTTTACCTCCTGGGCCTTTGGCCTTCTTCCACAAGACAAGATGTACCTGGATGAATTAAAATCCTGTGGCGGAACCCCAGAAAGGATGGATGACCGGGGTTTTAAGATGAAAAAAGTGAGAGAAAATGAGGGGCGATGGTTCTTCAAACCCCTTTTGAGTGGCTAACCAAAACCCTTGAATACCAACTTCCTAAGCTACTGATCAATCACCCCAACGGTGGTCAAGTAGATTAGTGTAAGATCAAAGCGGTCATCCGAAATGAAAAGAAAGAGATCTAATACATACATAAGAAAGTTATAATGATCAAATGTGACATACCATGATACCTTGGACCAATTATCTCATGGAGCAAGAACCTTTTCGATTACAAAGACCGGTAGGTAGTGATGGAGAATTTTGAAATAGCATTAGCGAGGACAATTCTGGTTGAGAAGAAGAAAGATTGGCCCTCAAGGGCCATACTCAAATCAATCTGCTCTCGTACTCCAATGTACAGGACCATTTGGGCCTCGTGACATGATCTCCCTAGTTATCCTAGATATACGGGGATAACAAAACCATGTCACCTCAGCTTGAACTGCCAGGTGGAAAACTTACTCCTTAGAGAGACAGAGCGTGAACCCCATAGTTACTATATGAGTTATTAGATGTGTTCTAGAGTTAATTTCAATTTGTTAGAGGTTGGGGGAAAATAGCCTATATGAGAGGCAAGCAATACAAATGCAAACCTTGTGACAACCAACCCTTTCCCTAAGTCAGCTAAGACTAATTACCTAAGGTTGGGGAAGGGGTCAACTAAAGTTAAAGAGATCTAAACAAACCAAAGAATAGCTTTACAAGTTAGATTAGATACAAAATAATTATAGTTACAACAAATAAAGAATAGTTATCTAGAAATGAAGAATATCTAAATGATACAAGCTAGATACGAAGAAGAAAAGATGGGCCCTCAAGGGCCATACTCAAGTCAATCTGCTCTCGTACTCCATGTCTAGGACCATGTGGGCCTCGAGACATGATCTCCTAGTTATCCCTAGATATCGGGGATAACAAAGCCCACTGTCACCTCGACTTGAACTTCTTCCGTCTAGGCTTACTCATAGGGAAGACAAGGGGCGTAGACCCTAGTTACTATGTGAGTTATTAGATGTGTTCTAGGAGTTAATTTCAATTTGTTAGAGGTTGGGGGAAACTAGCCTATATGAGAGGCAAGCAATGCAAATGCAAACCTTCAATGACAACCAACCCTTTCCCTAAGTCAACTAAGACTAGTGCCTAAGGTTGGGAAAGGGGTCAACTAAAGTTAAAGAGATCTAAACAAACCAAAGAATAGCTTTACAAGTTAGATTAGATACAAAATAATTATAGTTACAACAAATAAAGAATAGTTATCTAGAAATGAAGAATATCTAAATGATACAACTAGATACAAAGATACAATTATAGACAAAACAAGATAACAAGTACTAACTTGAAACTAACTTGAAATGTTTGATTATGCAGGGAAAGAGAAAGATTGTTCAAAGGAAAAGACTACCACAACACATTCAAGCCAACAAACCCAAACAATAGAGTGCCTCCACAAGATGCGCAACTCTAAGGGTTTGTTTCAATGGCATACACAACAACAAACCCAAACAATGAAGTTGCCTCCAAATCATGTGCAACTTCAAGGGGTTAAGCCAATAACTTAAAACACAACTGCAAACTTGAATGAAAATGCTCAAAATGAAGCCTCTAAGGGCAAGTGCGCAACTACTAGTTAATTATCCACAATGCTCAAATAATATTGCATGTAAAGTAACTTGAGTGAAATGCTTGCAAAATTAAAGAGCATAAACCATCAAAAGATTAAGAAATTATACCAAGTTGAGGTGGATTAAGTTTTAGGATTGCTTAACTTGATTAAATTAAGGTGTGAATCCTAAAACTATGTGACTTCCCTAGAACTCTCCCCGCTTATACCAAAAAGATTGTTGGGTGTTCAAGAAGTGAGGCAAACAAGGCCACACCCTAGCTCCACAGGTCAATCCGAGAACAAAAGTACTCCACAAGGGGGACACGTAGTGTCGTGAGACCATCCCTGATCTAGCACGCCCTGCTTCTTCCTTAGGTTCATTTTTTGGTGGCAAAGTTGAGACAGTTAAGGTGCTCTAATTAACTAGATAAATTGAAACCCTATGGATCTAAGATGAATTGAGCCTTAAGAATTAGTTAAGTTAAGTTGAGTTAAGTGCTTGCAAGTAAAGTAAATTGCTTAATCTTGAAAGAGATTAAGTGATTGAACTTGAAAGCAAAGTAAAACTTGGAATGAAAAGAAATGCTTGAAAACACAAGTAAGTTACTATGCCTCCACGGCTTAAGCAATGAAATGACAAAACCTCTAAGATCTGAAAATAAATCATAAACACAAGCACTAAAAGCAATAAACCACAACTAACACCTAGCCTTATGATATAGGATGGCTGGTTTGGCCAAACTTTTTCCTAGGTGTAGGCCAATAATAAAGAATAAAAGAACTTGAAAATAAACTAATTCTAACCACACAACCTTGTCTTAAGGACAAGTGGGGCAAACTAGAGATGAAAAAGCAATGCTGAAAATAAAACTAATTAACTAGCCTTACAATATATGATGGTTGGCTTGGCCAAACTCTTTCCTGGTGTAGGCAAACTATAAATTAAAAACGCAGAAATTTTAATTTGTTTGAGAAATGCAAGCCCTAGAGACTCTCTTGGACTTGTTTACAACTTGAGAAAAGAGAAGAAGAAGGGGGTATTCAATACCCTTGCTTAGGAGGAGTTTACTTGACTTTAAATGGCCCCAAATGGGTTGTTCCTCCACGTTTCTGTCACAAACCTGCAAAAAAACAAGTAAAACTTGTTGGAAAAGCTGCAGAAATGACAAAAAATCTGCAGAAAATTTCTGTTAGTGGAAACCAGAAATTTATAGTACAAAACCAACAGTATATATATTCGTTTTTGGTCTATTTCAGAACTCAAATCCACCCAAATATAGAGGAATATGAACAAAAAATATTAGAGGTTTTAAGTGGATGATGAGGAAGATTTCCAGATCTGAAATCTATCTTCAAAACCCTTAGGTGACCTGCAAATTTCTTGAAACAACGCTACAGAAAAGAGAAAGGGGTGAGCACATTCATGTAATAAAAGGAGAGAAATGGGTAGAGTAACCTTGCACTGAGATAGATCATGTGAAATGAGGGAGGGGAGGCTCTTATTTATACTTGGGAGCCAAGAGTTACCCCTCTTGGATGCTCTCCAAGTGTCCATCAACTAAGAGTTATTGAGCATCTCAAGGGGGACGCACTTTTAAGGTTTAGGAGGTGAGTTAGGGTCTTGGTAATGAGTGGGGTGTGAGTTAGCACCCATTACCAAGTCTAAAGGTGAGGTGGAGGCTCAAGGAGGGCGCACTAGAGAGAGAAGGGCCCCACCAACTTTAATTTTTTATTTACCTTGGTTTTCTCTAGAAGGGGGGTGCAACTTCCCTAGGGGAGTGAATGATATGAAGTGGTTGCTAAGTTATGGGGTTAGGAAAGGGGTGTGGGTAGGTTAGGAAATGGTTTAGACAAATTCTCTCACTCTTTCTCTAATTAATTTGCTATTTTTACAAAAATTTGACAATTTGAATTTATCAATTCCAGCAATTAAATTGTTGTCTTACACTGACTTAGACTCCTCATGGACAAACACCTAGCAAAACTTGTCCAATTGAGCTGAAACTTGGTCCAAGGGTGTAGGGGGTCTCATTCCATTTCTTTTGAGCACAAATACCCCTATCAAAATCCCAAGGACCTAGTTTTTACAATTTGTATCAAAAATTAATTAAAATTACCATTAACTAGGTAATTTTAAAAAATTAAAAAAAAAATACCTTAGACTTGACGGAATTTCGCAAGACTCTAGGAGATGTTTAGCATGGTCATTTACAATATTCCTAGACACTAGCTACCATAGAGCTCGACCATTAGAACGTCTTTCACCACTTTGGAGAATTATTGTGGGAGTGAAAAAAACAAGAGAAATTAATAAGGCTGGTTAGGCCAAATTAATAACCTGAGGAAAAAAAAACACTTGATGAAAGGGACTCCTCTAATGATGAAGTCCTAGGAAACTGACCTAAACTATGATCCATGCAGACCCATTACATTATTATCCCACATAGGGGAGCGGAAATTCCAATTACAAAAATATGTGCTAAAGGTCTATTGTCGTCCTTATACACACTTGCAAATGTGAGCTAAGTCCTGCTCACTTAGTGTGTCCTCGGAGACACAATGCCTGCGTTCAAAGTCCACGCTGTCACTTTGACTTGAACCTCTTCCGTCTAGGCTAACTCCTAGGGAAGCCAAAGGGGGTAGACCCTAGTTACTAGATGAGATTAATAGTTTAATGTTCTAGGAGTTGGTTTTAATAGGTTAAAAGGTCAAGGGGAATCTAGCCTATGATGTAAAGCAGCAAGTGCAAGATGCAATTATCTAAGTATGAAAGTCAGAGATTTTCCTAGGGCAACTAAGACTAGTGCCTAAGATTGGGCAAGGGGTCAACTAAGTAAAGGGGATGTTCGTTACAAGATAATTACAAGTTACAAAGAATACAAAACTATAGATACAACTAGATACAAAAGAATATGTCAGATATATAAAGCTAACTAAGTTAGATACAAGATATTAACAAGTGCTTGAATGTGCAGGAAAGAAGATATTCAGAGATGAGAGATAATCAACACATCAAGCCAAGCATGCTCACAACAAATAGAATTACGTTGGACTACTTATAAATGGAAAAAGACGTAAAGCACTCAAGACCCAGTCAAGAGAATGCCTCCAGGTGGATGCACAGTTCTTGAAGGATCACACCACAGACACAGGGATATAGGATAGATGAAATGCTTGAAAAATGAAGTACTCCAGATGGCAAAGATATGATCACTTAGATATTATTCTACAACAGATAAATTAACTTGCATGTAGATAGAAAGACAAATGAGATCAATGTGCTTGCAAGTATGAAATGTAAAAGACCAATTGTTGCAAACTAGAGATTGAGTTAAGTGATTAAGTGATGTTAATTTTAGCCCTATCTAGGTGTCAACCCAAAAACTCTCCTCCCCCAGTTACCAAGTGACTACTGGATGCTCAAGAAGTGAAGCAACGAGGCCTACCCTAGCTTCACAGGTCAGTCCTAAGATCAGAGTACTCCCGGAAAGGACGTTGCGCGCCATGAGACCATCCCCGGCCTAGCACCTTCCGTTGCCTTCCTCCGACCCCGTTTTAAATGGCGAAGATGGTGAATTATGGTGTCCTATTAAATCTAATTAATTAATACTAGACCTATGAGCTAAGTATTGCAATGTGTGTTTGAGTGTTTGTAGCTTGCTCAAATAAAGTTGCCAAAGTACTGAAGATTGAAAGATAAGAAGGTTGATGCCTTTAAACAATGAAATTACGAGTTCTTAAGTTGGGATTATTGTATGTAAATGTCAAGAACTGAAAGTGTTGATTGTGAAGGCTGAAGCCTTTAAAGACAAGATTGCAAGTTAAAGTCTTAAGTGAGATTATTACGTGTGAAATGTAAAAGACTGAAAACTAACTTGTGAAAAGGAAAGCAATGAATTAAGCCTTTAAGATATCAGTGTTTGCACGCATGTGTTAAGATAAAATGTTGAAACAGTAAATGACTTGCATGCAAAGTAAATTACGAAAGCAAATATCAACTATGCCTCCACGGGCTCTAATCTAGCAATTAAGTGTGAGATCTACTCTAGATTATTTTAGCTTTAAGCATGCATGTAGAAATCACTACTAATCTAGCTAAACTAAGCAAGGAAAGACAAAAAAGAAAACTAATCTAAACTTGCAAAGTAAAGACTGAAGGAAAGGAAGGCAAGTCGCTTGGATACAACTCCTTTGGGCTTGCGTTTACAGTATTCTAGAGAGAAGAGAAAGAAGAGAAACTATTACCACTTTAAGGAGTTATTTTGAGGGTGTGTTGTGCTCGAAATTGGGCAGCATGCCCTCTTGTCCTGGTAAGAACCTGCAAAAATCAGCAAGCTATTGCTTGCTGATTTGAGCTGCAACATACTCAACAAAGTTACAAGATTTATGTTTTTCAACAGAAACTCTACTTGTTGATTTGCGCTGCAACACACTCAACAAAGTTACGAGATTTTTGTTTTTCAACAGAAACTCTGCTTGCTGATTTGCGCTGCAACACACTCAACAAATTTACGAGATTTATGTTTTTCAACAGAAACTCTATACATACAAAAACCAGAAAATTAATATTTGATTAAATGACCTATCTAAGCATGTTATATACCCAAAACTGAACATGAAAGAATGAGGAAGAAGGACAGAGAAAGCTAATGAAGTTTGAGTGAAGATGAGGGTAGATTCGTCCTTGAAGCTATCCCAACAACTTCATAGAGGTGATCTACAAAACTTAAACCAAAAGTGAGATGGAATAACAGATAATATCCTGCATGCATAGACAATTCAACATAGTTTCTATTATATAAGCATGCACAAAATATATAGATAGGCAACTACATTATTACCTCACCTAGCCTAGTAAACTAATTTACTTGAGCAACTATTGACCAAAACACATAAAGATTCAGAATGATATCACCTCACAATAAGTGGCACATCCAGGCTAATCTTGAATGCCACAATTCCTCCAAAGCTATTTCTGTATTATTAAATGGGAAGAGGTTGTAGCAGCAATGTTGCTACAAGCTCTTCAAGAGCCAAAACCAGTGAAGCAATGTGAAAGAAATGAGAGAGAGAGGGAGAGAGGGATAGAGAGAATTTGGTAGCATAACATTACTATGAAGAATCGTATGAAATGAGGGAGTGAGAGATCTCTTAAATAGCCTTCAGGGACCAAGAGACCCCTCTTGGATCTTTGACAAGTGTCAAACATCCAAGGGGAAAGAACTCAAGCTAAATAAGGCGTCCAGCTTTTAGGGTAGGGGCGAAATTGGCAAGTGAGGAATGAGGATAGGTGAGTTGGCCTCTTAATGAAAGCATAATGGGTAAGGAGGAAGGCCCACGCTTTGCTTGAAAGCAAACTCTAAATTTTAGTGGATGTTTCCACTTCACTCAAGAAGGAAAGCATATGTTTCCAAGAGGGAAGCGTGAGTTTGAGAAAGGGAAAGCGTGAGAGTATGGAGTGAGCGTGGGTTTGGAATGGGAGAGTGTGTGGGACACACTCCCAATTGGGACGTGGATGGGTTAGGAGAGGCGTATAGGAGGGAGAGGGGACCCACGATCTAAAACAAAGCAAACTCCAATTTAGAATTTGATGTTTCCATGTTTTTAAAGAAAAGGCGTGAGTTCCTAAAGGAATGCGTGAGATATACGTGAGGGTGGAAGGAGTGTGGAGTCCACACTCCCTAATGGTACGTGGGAGCTAAAGAGAGGCGCACCTCATGAAGGAGGGGCCTACCACTCAAATTAGTTATGAGGATTAACTCTCACGTGGGTAAAGGGGACGTAAGCTTTAGAGGGGGACATAAAATTTAAAAATTAAATAAATGAGTGGATAAAGGGTAGGTAAAGGTTTAGGATGGGTTAGTTGGGGCCCCTCTCATTAACTTCACACTTTACTTCACCTTATTTGACTCATTATTACAAAATTGACATTTGCCCATGCCCTGGGTTTGGCAATTAAAATCGTTGTTTTCCGAAAGAACTCCTTAGTGGACAAAAAACCTAGCAAAACTTGTCTGACTAAGTTGAAACTTGGTCCACGGGTTTAGGGGGTCTCATTATTTTTCTTTTGAGTACAAATACCCCTATCAAAAATCTCGGGACCTAATTTTTACATTAATTACCCAAAATTAATTAATTAATTAATTCCCAACTTTTAAAAAAAACCTAGCTAGACTTGACGGAATTCCACAAAATTTTGTGTGTTGTCTTACATGGTCATTTACAACATTCCTAAACATTAGTTACCTAGGAATGACTTCATTAGAATGTCTTTCACCACTTTGGAGGATTTATTGCTAGTGGGAGTGAAAAACTCAAGGGAGACTAACCCGACTAGTTAGGCCACATTAACCTCCTGAGGATTAAAAACACTTAGTGAAAGGAACTCTCCTAATGAAGAAATCCTAAGGCAACTGACCTAACATGATCCATGTAGACCTATTACAATATTAACCCACGCAGGGGTGCGGTAATCTCGCTCACAAAACTGTGTGCTGGAGCAAAAAAATGCCCTGTAGAACCAAAAAGTCTTCAACATGTTTGCATCTGATGATGCATATCTTCATGGTACATGGAGTTGACCCCCTAGTTGAAGAGGTGGTCAACAAGAACAAAACTGCCTTGTAGAACTAACAAGTATTCAACTTGGTAGCACCATCAGGTGCATATCTTCATGGTACATGGAGTTGACCCCCTAGTCGAAATAGGTGGTCAACAGAAACATTGTAAGTTTACTTTGGTTTTTTGAAATTAAGTTAAATTACAAACGGGTGCATTTTCGATAGAGGCCGACACCCTCCATTTGTTGAGTCTTATTGTTAAATGGCTCAAATTGATGAACTATTAGAGCTATTGAACACTCTAACACTCTTTACTGATGACAATGTGGTTGCAACAAACAAAGCAACTCTTCAATCTATTCTAACTTGTTTGCAAGTTTTGCAAGCCAAAGAAGAACTACTTCAAACTCAAACTCAAACTCAGCTTCTTTGTGATGAAATTCAAAAAAAGAATCTTCAACATTTTGACCAAGTCCTTGTTCATAACAGCGCTTTGTTCGATTTTGATGATGATAAGATGATCCAGATCAACAGCCATTGCAAGATCATTTCAGTGAGCCAACTTCAGATGCAAGTGCAAATGACGCTGAAGTTGTGCATAATCAAGTTCAATTTTCTCTTTCCAAGCCAATCATCAGACCTTGGGAGGAAATTAGAGACAATAACCACAGAATAGGTATCTGATATGAAAAGGAAGTTGCCTTTCATATTCCAGATTATACCAAACCAATCCAGTTCCATATTGTTGGATTGCTTCGAGAAAGTTCATATTCATCTGCTCCAATTCAAAAGAAGATTCCAATACGCCAACATTGTCATCGAGTTGGCCATTTGGAAGATCAATGTTTTGATCTTCATCCTTGTGAGCATTGTGGAAAGCATAATCATCCCTCAGCCAGATGTTCCAAACGCAAGAAATATGCAAGAGTAAAGAACCACTATGGGTGTGTTATCCCCATTTTGTGGATAACTAAGGAGATGATGTCTCGAGGCCCTCAGGTTGCAGATATGGAGTGTCGAGAGACTACATGACCAACAGTACCATTTGCACAAATGGAAACCCACTCACCACCACAGATGGTAACAGGTTTGCAGATGGCATCCACCACACCAGCTGGCTTCCGGAAGGAAATGGGCCTTGCTCCATGAGGTACAAGTCAGTATTATGGTGAGCATCATTTCAATATTTAAGCCATTTGATTATGTTGTATCTTAGATTTCTCTAGATTTCATGATATGTGTTTGGACATTATGCCCTTTGCCCTGCTTCAGCTTGGTGGTTGACATTGTGCCCTAGTAAGTGGTTTTCCTTGGGGATGGGTTTGCTACTAGGAACTCCCTTAATGAGCCATCGTACCATTCCCGACCATACTTACCACTTTCCATTATTATTCCCCTTGATTTCCTTATCTCTTGGGATTTTAGGGTATATTGACCCAAGAAGGGGTTGCCCCTCATTCTTTGGGAAGAAGGGGCTAAAGGCCCAAAGGGGTTAGTGTTGGGTAAAAGATAAAAGCCTTATATAAACCTTCTAGATGCTTTGCCCGGGGATCACCCAAGAAAGAAACGAAACACTTATCTTTGAATAAAAGGGACCCACAATATATTAAAGAAATGATTGAAAGGTTAGTTGAAGGATAGGAGGTCTATCACTGAAATATCCCTGATCCAGTTGATCTGGATATCTACTGCTGAACTACGGTTTGGCTACTGAATCTGATACTCTGGGGGTTTTTGACTGCGTTTGAGTAACTGTGTGAAGATGCTCATTTGTTTTTGCATGTGTGTTCCAGTTTATTATGTGTTTAGCAGTATAAAACAATGCATGCGAAATAAGGACAACACAACTCACTGATATACATATAATGTTGGATCAAGCAGGAAATACAATAAAGACTGGAAGCAGATATGGTAATCGTCAGTTAGATCTCATGGATCGTCACTAGAATACAAAATAATAGATAAGAAATACCCGTGAGCAGAAGAACAGGTGTTGGTCTGCGCATGCACGGATAGATCGACAAAAAGCATTCTGGCAGTTCACGGTAACTGCTGTAGAATCCGGAAAACTCGCCTTCATGGCGATACCCATCGGAATGAGCTAGAAACTGTCTCAGAAGATGCGCCCTGGCCTCTAGACTGATCCTCATGACTGTTGAACTGAAGATCCGACCTCTAAAGCTTCGAATGTCACCCCTGGGGATTTGCGCACCTCCTGGGCTCAATGAGTGCGCCCTAAAGATTCCACAGGTGGAATTTGACGATGTATAACTCAAAACGATCGTCCTGGTCACCTTTGTAATGGGTCAGAAGGGATTCCTCAGATCTGCCCTAGAATGTCCCCTGGAACCCCAAATGTGCTTCCCCAGTTGTGCCCTAAATGATTGTTTTCCGCTTTCCAGAAGATTCCACCGTCGAAAACTGACAACAGGTGGCTCAAGAGGTGCGCCCTAGCTAACTCTCTAATGGGTCGGAAAGAATTGGCTAGATCTGAAACTGTCTCAAGCGGCCGCACAAACCCTCTCTCAATCACTTGAGCCCTCACTGGTTGAGCTGCTCAATCACTGAACTGGACATTGTAATGCACGGTGAAATACCTGGATGGTATCTCTGATAGGCTAGGGTGTGTCTCTCAACACCGAAACCGATCAAGGGTGGTGGTTTCCTCCAGAAATCCACAAAACAAAAAGGGGGTCGATTTCCTCCTCCTCTATAAATACCTCAACATCAAATTATAACATAGCATAATGAAATAGGTTGCTTTACCCTTCCTTTATAGCTTCCCGAAACCGTAATTCGTTGTTAACCTTTTCCCTCCAAATGACTTTTACTTTATTTTATTATTCCTTGATTAAATCACTTAATTAATTAATTAACCATTTTACCTCTAAAAAATGATTTATCCATCTTGATGGTTTCTCCGGCCACTGAAAGTCACTTCTCATCATCTTATCCTATAATGCTCTTCCTCCCGATGCTGATGAGCTATTACACTAAGAGGTTTCTCCAAGTAATATGGCCATTATGACCTTAGTGAATTAATTAAGATATGACCCATAATAACTCAAAATTACGAAAATCGTCGGAATGCAACGGAACCAAAGCCAAGTTGTGCGGAATGGATCCTGATGATGAACGATGCAAGTCAGGCCCAATAAAACCCCTCAATATCTCCTAAACTCTCTGTCACCCCTATCTGGCTACTCTGGTAGGCATAACACTCTATAATGATATAACGTCCCAAAATGGGGACATTACAGTCCTCCCTGTCGGAATATTGCTTGTCCTCAAGCAATAACTGAATCCAACTACATATGATACCGGGGTCCCATATCCACCTGTGTGACACAAGGTAGACTCCCCTCAAGATGTGGCCTCTCCAAGTGCTCACCCCACATGACACCCACATGCTCTTGATGAGTAGAATGATCAATGGCCAAAGAATCTCAGTCAACTCCCCAAGAAACCACTCTACTCGAAACTCAACTCCATCAAACTCTGAACTACCAAGCACTCCAATCCCTGGATCCCATATCAGAATGTGAATTGCAATGCCTCGTGAAATATAGTCCTGTAACATATCAATACCATGAGACTCCTACAAATAACACATGGTCTCAACCCGAAATGAGTCTGTCCTCCAAGACCGTACCAACCCCAACACGACCTCCACCAACTGAACATGTTGTTGCCATAGTGAGGTACTACAAGACCTCAACGAATCACCAACAAGTGACGTGCTCCCCCCAATACTGAAGCTCACTGGAAAGTCAAAGTGACTTCCCCCTGCAAAGATCCACTCATCTCCATCAGTGAATGAAATGCCCAGCCCTGTAATCCCAAGGTCCCATGCTAGCCTCTGACAGGGACCATCACACGAATGTTGCACTACTATGATCATGACTGTCTGCTCAAAATATACATACTGGATCCCCCACTCCTGGATCCTCATGCTGAAATACCTGTGAAAATGGGGCCTACTGTCAAGAAGCTGAACCTGTAAAGGTATCTTTGTGGAATCATCATCTGCCCAACCACCTCCATACTCGATCATGAGTATCAATAGAGAGAACTTGTCTCGCCACATAGAACAAGTCCCTGCAAGCCCTCTCAAAACCATCCAAGAGTGAAGTATGTTGCTCTCTGGCGCAACCTGGGCCATCATAAGATGAAACAACCCACTGACCAAATGGACTCCCAGATCCCATGGTAAAATTGGAAGTTCATCACTTCCAATCCTCACTAACTGCTCATGTGTCATACCAATAATTGTCGGAAGCCCTCCATCCTCATCCCAATGAGAATATGAATCTGTGTCACCCTCTGAGATATCTACTATCCCACGGCCTAAGATGCTCACCATCACGCCCAAGGTCTCAACTGTTTGTCTCTGATGATCCACCCCTATCCTACTGTATGCAATAAAGACACTCATGTCAGGTGGTATTGGCCTACCAACTCTCCATGTCCCCTACCACTATTTATCTCCCCCTATGTTGTTGTCAATGATGAAAGTATCGGGAAAGCTAACAGAAACATCTGTAACCGACTGTAGGACTGGAAAGTATCATATGCTTTGGTCAATCCCCAGGATTGGACCAAAAAATCATCCACTAGCACCCATGGTGAATAATCGTCTAAACTCCAACTATATCCGTTTCCAACAATAGATAACTCCACAAACTGTTGGTCAATCACTCTCCCTCCATCATCACTCAGATAGTTGTTGCTACTGTGAAGGTGATCTCCCAAAACTATGTGTTGCTGCAAGGGGGAGGAATCTCCATGCTCCACTAAGTGTGTCTCCTCCCTGCAATCCAATGCGTCCCCATGAATCCCATTGCACATCTCTCTCATCATCATATGTCCAAGGTCTACTGCCAGATCAACCCTTGTGTGGATATCAACCAATCCTGGAACACAAATGAAAGTGTCCTCGTAACTGCCCCTGGCTCTGGAATCCTCAGGTGTATGTGTATTAACGATTGTCTCATAACTACCCATGAATGGTGGCCCCTATGACACCCGACCATCCTCCAGCAATGTAACTGAGGAACATGTCTGACTCTCTATCGAGATAGATATAGTGTATCTCTGACCAATCTCCTCAAGGAGCTCATCTAATCTGTACTCTGATTCTTTAAGGGTTGTCTGTGTGCCTTTCAAGAATCCTCGTGTTCTCACCAACTCATGAGTGAATGGATCCACCTCAACCCCCTGCTCCCTCAGTTCCCTGTGACACATCTCGCCAATCTCCAATAGGTAATCTCTATCCATCAATAATTGTTGGTAGTCGGCCCTCATCACAGTCACTCTCCATGAGTGTATGGAAGTCATCAATGGAAAGTCCCCTTTCTGAACCATCATGTGCCATCGAGGCCATCCAACAATAACCTGCCACCAATGTGTGTGTATCATCAATGCATCTAGTGGTTGCCATGATCATGTCCTCTCTGACTCTCAAATGTCCTGTCAAGTGTCATGACCCCTGATCACAATCGTGTTGAGGTGCCACCTCATGCCTCTCACTGCTAGCATCAATAATGGAATCCTCAACAACACACTCCTTAAAAGATAAGGTACCGAACTGCCCACTGTCCACTATGCTACTGAGTCCTCCTGTATGCCACTGCATGCCATCACCAACTGCGACTCCCATCTGAATCGCATTGTATCATGTATGGACAGTTGTACCCACCTGTGCACTCACCCTACTAATATCATATGCGCCTAGATCCCATACAAATGTGTCCAGACACGTGTTATGGTCATCCCGACCAATAAGGAGTGCATCCTCATCACTTTAGATCGATCCTGGGAGTAAGTGTCCCAACAAGCTGTCAATCTCCACAACCTGGTCCATTAATGGAATCTCCAAGAGTGGTGGCTCACTCCCCTCATACTGATAGGTATGTGTAAGGTCACCTAACTCCAAGCCATACCTCTCATCTTGGGTTTACAGATCCATATGTCCCTTGTGTACAATCCCCACACAAGGCTCCTCTACCATATCAGGAATGCCACTGATATCCTC
>SNQJ01S0010166.1:218556-254037 GCA_010110895.2 Picea sitchensis
GAAGGGAAAACCTACTTTAACCTTTTGAGTCTTAATCCCTTGACCCTTTTCCTTTCAATACCCCAGATTACTAGGGACGTCTCCCTTGGGATTAGCCACCCTAAATAGAAAGAGCCCCCCATCGAGGTGACAGTGGGTGGGGAGGCTCCTGTTACGCCAGTTTGACCTTTACTTTTAAGCTACCTGACCTAGACTACAAACTGAGCGATAACAAGGCCTACACTAAGTCGTTATGCCAACAATATCTCCTAGCATCCATTTCATGGTGGGTTCCCTTCTTATGCAACTAGTTACCTTGGGCCATTGAATTCCAATTTGCATGGTTGCTTATCAGAGTTGAGATCCTCTTTTGTCTTTGGAAGCAAGTACATGACGTTTTCTTTAATGCAAAAGCCTTGTCACCTAAATCACATGACATCTAGTCACAGGATACACAAACACGAGTGTCTGACATGGGACACATAGACTGTTGAAATGCGACACAATGGGCATGTTGTTTATCCATTGCAGGGTTTTTTGCATCAATGGAAGCTCCACTTGCAACAGATGGCATAATAACAACAATAGATGGACTTGGAGGAGGGGGCACAACACCAACACTGACATTATTCCCTTTGCTTTGACCTTTACCAGTAGCCCGTGATGATTGAACTATGATTTTTGTTGTATGAATGAACAAGAACATTGTTTTTGGAGAAATAAAAAATCTAGGAAGTTAAAAAGCTTTCATATCTCCCAGAACCCCTTCAAATCTAGTTTTCCTCCTTTACCTACACAATGTTAGAGCGTTTTGATGTGGCTGAAAGTGAAAAATGGGGAAAATCACTTTTCCTGACTTTGTTTTGGCCCCCTATCTATCGGACACATGATAGGCTAGGACACATGTCAGACATGTATCACACCAGGGCACGTGTTGGACACATGAATGATGACTCACTATGAGTTTGACACGTGCCCTACTTTAGGGCACGTGTCAACCTCATGTTCGACACATTCCCTATATTGTCACATGTTCGACATGTGGGATATGGACATGCAAGCCCTCAAGGACATTTCCTATTTCTTAGTTCGTCACACAACTTTTCTTGGTATGATGGCACACTAATATGTATAGTATAGACACGTATATTGCAACTCAAGATGGGAGATTTACAATAGTAAATTTGCTTGGAAACCTTTGAAGTTTGGTGTTTTCTGATTGAGAAGTTTTATCAAACAGTTTGCATGTATGGCCTCCTTAGGCTTGTGTAAGGGTTTAGTTTGTTGTTTTATTGCAAGAGAAGAGTTTATATGAAAGAAATTACATGTAACAACCAAATTCTAACAATAATACACAAAGAAAAGCCACAAAACTTAAACTCAGATCTGGTTTATTTTATTATATAGCTGACCTCCATAAAGTAGAAGAGCAGATCTGGAAATACATAAGAGTATAAGAAGATGTGGCTAAAGATGCCTCCAAGATACAATAGCAAATAGAGATACAGAGCCCAAGAAGCCTCCACAAGCTGAATACAAAAGATCTCCAAGACCCAACTCGAAACCTTGTTGTGAATGTTGTCTTCTCTAGCAAAATTGTGCCCTCACTGGCTGAAGTGCTCCAAGGAAAATAACCTCTACAGATCTGGCCCCAAAAACCCCAAGAAAATGATGATTTCCTGTAGAAAAGTAGATGGTTGTCTCATATGATGAATCTCCCTAGATGTAGTTCCAAATCTATCCTCCCATGTCAATATTCTCTAACCCCAAGTGTGCCCTCCTTCAGAAATTCTCCCAGCTCTGATAATAAATAAATATGAGGGAGAAAAACCACCAAAAGTGCCAAGAAAAGTCGCTCTAGATGTAGCAGAGGTGCCCAAGAGATGTTCTCTACAATGTCCCTTTCCCAGTGATGACTCCAGAAGGAGTGACTCAGTAGCCTATATTGATTCTCATAGGCTATAGTTGAGAGAAAAGGGGAATAAAAGAATTATTTAATGTCATTTACCAGAAAAACCTAAGTTAAAAGTGACATTAAGTAATAAAGTGGAAAAAGGTGATTAAGTGACTTAAAAGAATAATTAAAGATAAAACTTAGGATAAGTCACGTAATTAATCAAAGTGAACGTGGAATTAAATGAGAAAAGAAGAAAAGGTGTTTTAAGTGACTTAAATGATTATTAAGATAAAACTTAGGAAAAATCACTCAATTAATCAAAGTGAATGTGAAATTAGAAGCAAAAAGGTGTTTTAAGCGACTTAAATGATTATTAAGTCAAAACTTAAGGAAAAGTCACTTAATTAATAAAGCGAACAGGAAAGTAGATGAGGAGAGGAGTATAAAGGATAAAAGTCGATCTAATTCACCATTATGCATGAGTTGAGTTGAGAATTAGACCTCAAAGGAGAAGTCGGGAGACTTTCTTCATGTTTTGTGGATTTCTGGAGGAAACCACCCCCATTGATAGATTTCGGTGTTGAGAGACACACCCTGGTCCATCAGAAGAATCACCCAGATTCTCCATCATGCTCCAGAGTACAAGATTGGATCCTTCCTTAAGGATTCGCTTCATTTATAGATTCAGGTTCAGGAAAATTTAGATCAGAGATATAGCGTGGATTTATCTTGGCAGCATATTCTGGAGTGCATGCAACATATCCTTCTTGCATGCAACAGATCCAAGCTTATTGCAACATATCCGAGCTATATCCTTCTTGCATGCAGCAGATTCAAGCTATATCCTTCTTGCATGCAACAGATCCAAGCTTATTGCAGCAAATCCGAGCTATATCCTTCTTGCATGCCGCAGATCCGAGCTATATCCTTCTTGCATGCAAAAGATCTGAATTGCATGTGTTGTCTAGGGAGAGGGCGACCTAGTCGGAACAAATTTCATCAGATTCCAAGGAGCATAGCTATCAAATCTCAGTTTTTCGTTGGTTCCGACAATTGCATGCAACATTCCTTCCATGCATGGAGTAGATTCGACTTGCATGTTGCAAATCAGTCGATGCATGTTATAGATTGGTATTCTACTTGTCTTCCTTGGTACTATAGGGTAGTTTTATCTCTATTACAATCTAATTGAGGCATTCTGAGATTGATTTCAAGTATTTCCACATATTGGCATTTGTTGTTATTTAATAAAATGAAATGAGTTATTTATGGATCCAGCAATGCCATGCATGCTACGCATGAGAACATAAAACTAAACAAACACATCTAAAAACCCAAGAAAAGCATCCAGAAACCCTCAAAGTATCAGATTTGCAGTAGAACATCCAATAGTAGAAGTAAATATCCAGATCCAAAGATCGGGGATATTTCAGTGGTATCAAAGTCGGTTTTCCTGCCAGCCTAAGGGGAAAATCAGTGAGGAGTTATTTCATATTGTTTCCACTAAATTTCAACAGTGATAACTTGCACTTATACCTTCAGTTGCAGTAGTAAAGAGAAAAAGTTCAGATCAGATATGGAGGACAGCGTGAAGAATATTCGTAATATACTTGCATAGGGGCGACAAAAATTGAGGAAGGCTATGGCAAGACAACAAAAAAATGTAGGGATCAATGGAGCTAGTGGTTCAAAGAGGCAACAAACAAGACAGAAAGGACATGATGAGGAGTTTGCATATTGTTTGAGGGAGTATCAGGAGCTTGGTGCGGCATTTCACGCAGACATGTCATTCAAGGATTTTTGCACCATCAAACATCCTGAGTGGTATGAACCCCAAGTATCAGTGGACAAGAAGGTGAAGGTGCCAAGGAAAAAGGTTGATGGCGCATATGGTGAAGTGTCCCAATCAACCGATGTTGAGGATTCCACATCATACCTCAGTAGTGATGCTCATGATGATGAGGGTGTGCTAGCACCTAAGTATGATGAGGATTCATCGCCTTATCCTATCTATGATACTTATGGTGATGAAAGCATGATAATACCTAAATATGACAATGACTGGGTATTTGAAAAAATGTCGTGTGATATTGATCTTTCTTCTCAAGAGCCATGCATGAAGGATGAAAAATAAGGGGCTGATTTGGTGGATGAAAACAAATCAGAAATTTTGTATGAGGATGATAGTCCACATGAGTCCCATCATTGCATGGTACGATCTATTAAGTCAATTGGTGTTGATGAGGAACTTAGCTACTAGCTGAGTTTGACATGCTCGTCATCATTGACAGCAACAGAGACTCCATCACCTTTGGCAGTCGTGACACTCGAGGGCATGAGTAGCACTCATGATTTGAGGGAGGAGCCTCTTACGATGAGTCTGGATGAGGAGCATTCTGAGTTATAGGTACTCAAGGAGAGTTTGGAATGCACTCCGATTTGGCATTACGGGGGGCAGGAGCCCTTTCTTTTGGAGAGCTCATTAGAGGGTCAAAGTTTAGCTATGAAGGAAATGGTTGAGCACCTTCCTTGAGGACCAGCCCGTGAGGAAGCATATGCGTCCATGGATTGGGTAGACAGGTACATGATGGACATGGTGTCATGGACACACTCAAGAGTACAGGTTTAGTCATCATCAAGAGTACAGGTTTAGTCATCATCAGTAGAGTGTTGGATTCAGTAGCACATACAGGGCACCGGACGGTACAGGAGGACACAGGAGTATGCCACAGTATACGGGTTATATATTGGCACATGGTGGTGCACAGCAAAGTTTTGGAGCATGTATGTGCTTTGATGACTCAAACATGTGCCTAGTTAACTCAAGTGCCTGCCATATCACCCTAGTCTCATGCATTTGCCCTAGTCATGCCATTTGTCGCTACCATAAGCTGCCACATCTCACACCCTAGGCTAGGAATAGACCTGCTATAAATAGACATGCCAAAAATAGCAGTTCCCTCGAAAAATAGAAAAATGTCCAGAACTGCTAGGGGAACCCTATTAAATATAGCACACCTAAACATATACGCTGTTAACAATAGAAAATCCTCGCATGTCCATGAAATCATACTCATCGCACTCAATTTTCAAAAGGGAGTCTGAATATGTAATCAGAATCGACATGCAACCTATGCTAAAAATAGAAATGTCTCGCATGTCATCCGAAAGGGGCTCATCAAACTCAGAATCTCGCAAGGATCCCAAATATATCATCATCTCTGACATGCATGCCTCGGAAACCTGTCTCTTAAAATCTAGGAGTACTACCAAAAATAGTAACTCTCCCAAATCTGATTAAAATCTGTGAAATATGTGTCTGTGAATCTAGAAAACATCAATGAACCAATCCTATACCTAAACTCAATGGGAACCAACCCTGACTCAAGCAAAGTTGTCTCTAGAAATACTGTCTGAATACCAACCTATGGAATGTGCTGACCCTTAACCCTCCAGATTGCAAAGGGGCAAATCCAGGGGTTAACAGGACCTGTCCCCCCCCCCCAAAAAAAAAACATACCCATTGTTCCAGCATTTTGGGGACTTGGGGAATCCTAGGAAGTGTCCCCAAACTGTTGGGGACTTCATCAGGTACTTGTTGGCCATCCCCAAGACGTTCCGAGCAGATTTCAGGCACATTCTGGGCAGATTTTGAAGACGTTGATGATTGGACAGTATGATCATTTTTCCCATCCAATTTTTTGTATTACAATGAATCTAAATCTATTGTACAAGTTGCAGCTCAAAACATGGGTTTTATATGATAGGTTTTGATTTGGGTTTCAGGTGATTTAACTAGTCTTTTCAGCAACAACATTACAGCAAGCAAAGTCTCCATGTCAAAAAACCCAAAAATGCAACATTTCAAAGGGCTGATCCTTGTTGTTATTGCTATTGTTCTTCTCATTTTTCGGGTCATCTCAACTTTTACATATTGTACATGGGTTTCCAGGGATCATTCAAATCCAGTTCTCCCATCATCCCAACCTCAAGCATTGTGAAAACAATCAAATAGTGGTGACTCAGATTGGATACTAAATGTTGAATAAATTCTTATTTAATCACCTTCTTAATCTGAAATTTGAATCTAATCTCTTGAACCAAAGTGTTCTGTAATGGTTTTCAACACAGCTGTAAAGCTCTTCAAAACCTATTGAGAAGGGAATGTCTTTTAAGTTTTAACATAATCATCATTAACAAGATATATGAGCAAGAAAAGTTGCTATAGAGACAGTGATTTGTCTCATAGACCCTTCATAGACCTTATTGCAAATTGAAAATAGTTACACTTAAGTTGGCTAAAGCTAAACTACATTTTGCTCATGTCTAGGGGCCAACAATGGAATGTCACTTGACCCTTTTCTAAATTGCCTGAGATTTTTCAGAATTGGCAAGTGTAAGGGCTGTGCATAATACTATATAGTATAGCCTATTATGCTTACAAGCAACTATAAATGTTTATGGTGAATTCTAAATTATTATTATTATTATTATTATTATTTTCATCCCCAACCTGCCGTCCCCTGAAAAATTTGGGGGTGCACTCTAGCTGTTCCAGGGACACATCCCCTGGTCCCCGCCATTCCCCCGTCCAGAAAACCAGTGCAACATAGATTTGGGGCAATTTTGACAACTTTCATAGCCTTTAAAGCCTGATTTGTTCTAGCTTGTGGTGGCCACCCATGTGGCCCTTTTTTTTCGTAAAAATGTCCTATATGTACATACTTTGAAAATATTAATAGTCAAAGGAAGCCTTTTTACAAATAAAGAACATTCAGTGGATCTAAAAAGGGGCGATTCCCAGGAGAGAATTCTTAAAGTGTGCTTGCTTGATAATGTAGAAAAATAAGAAAAATACTTAAACTTTCTGCAAGAACAGAAAGAAAGATAAGGAATATAAAGCTCATATCTCTATATATAACAAGTACCAAAAAGTTGTGGAAATTTCTTTAACAAAAAAATGAAACAATACTGTGATAAATATGAACTATCAATAATCAAATATTGTACCTCGAGTTGTTCATACAACCGCTTCTGTACTTCCATTTGCATTTCAAGTGCCTTTGTGATCTGAATGCCCCTGTAAAGCATGGTCAGCAGCATAAAAGGATAAGGCAAGGGGATAGAAAAAACATGCCAGCAATGTAAACCATTACTTCTACATTCACGAAGGATGTGTGAGTGTATGCTGGGTTATGCATCTACATGATTGTAAATGTATGCAATAGGCCGTGTACATGTGTACTTAGCTTGCACAACTCAAAACATTGGCTGCAACACTCATTAAACCTCATTCAAATTGATTGAACAAATGTTATTTTATAGCATTGTTGAAAGATACAGGAGCTCCTTCAGAGTTGATGGTTATCAATCCTTACATTGATTTCACATAGCTCACACATTGACAACCTCAAATGATCTCGATTCTTCGTACAACATGGCAATTCAAAACGAAGTTGAGTGTCTCAGAAATTTCCACATGCTAAAAACAGAAATTGAGTTACAAACATCCTAGTTTGACCAGGAATAGAGCTTGGACAAACAAAACAAGAGATTAAAAAAACTGCTCGAGTTAAAACCTTTGAAAGATGTTTTAAAGTCTCAATGGGCACCTCCATTGATGGTGCACACTTACAATCGTCTGATAAGGCTAAAAGAGACTTTGCAAGTCTACTTGGTTATAGAATGCCAAGACCAGCTATCATATGGTTAAGGTCAACTCAAATATATCGGACGTCCGCTCAAAGATGTAGGCAGCTGGCTGACTTAAGCTTAGTCATATAAGTTTGAAATTAAATGTTTTAGGTTCACCATTTCAACCAATCAATCCCTGAAACATTTCCCTTTGACAACCAAGACCATATAATTTAGATGCAAGAGAAAAACTTTTGTAGCACCAGATTTTCACCTCCTGCATTCTGGCATTCTTTAACTTGAGAGAGGTTCAGGTTTGCTCAATGCTGGCATGGAGCTGTATTTTTGCTCTAGTTTTGCAAGGACAATGAGCAGTGAAAACAGTTTGGTTTGCTTCTTCTTCGTTTAGAGTCTAGACAGTCACATAATTGAACCCCAAAATTTTCAAAGGTTTTCAGTCCCGTTTAGTTAGTAAGGTTTTAGAGTCTGGCCAGCCATGAGGTGATTGTACTCTGATTTTGCTGGCTATAAGTGTTAATTTTCTTATAATAAGAACTTTTTTCTTCTCCATATATTTTACAACCGTATCAGGTTATGAAGGCTCCAAGTGGTTCCAACACACTAACGGGTTGGTATGACTCATTCACGGTGTTTGATGATGCTTATATCTGATGAATGCATAAATATATGGCTGTAAAATGCTTATAATTGATTCTTATGATGGACATTTATGGATTAATGCATGTATGAATCAAATTGTGACCTGAAATTCACTTCTCCAAGCCCTAGGAATGACCTTAGGGGCAGGGCTTGGCATGTGACAAAAACATACCCCTTAAGGAACCATTTCAAAATTCCTGCATACTACTTGTACAAGACAGCCTTTTTTCCCTTTATTTTCCCTCCAGTATGCTTGGTCAACTTTGTGGAAGTCAGCAGGCCATGTTAAAAGGTCTCTTGAATATATCAGTGGATGTTGCTCTGTGGAGAACTGACCATAAATCCAATCAAGGCCTTGTTGCATTTTTTTCCCATGGTTTTTAAGTCTACTTCTTCAAATGCTAATTATGTAAGCTTCTTCTAGTGCTAAACGGAAAGTAAGGTCTGCTAGGTACCTCTATATATTGGTACAGGAAAGGATACCGCATGAAAATAGACTTGAGCTTGAAGGGATAAATTCCAGCTAGGTAATTGAACTGGTCATGAACAACAAGCCCTATCCAAAGTTTGGCTACCATGTTGTTAGAATTTTGGGTGTAATCTTCACATGTGGCCATGACACACTCATATATACCGTTAATGTATTTCTAATCATGGCTAAGGCCATCTTTTGATCATTTATTATCATTTATTTCAATTTGTAATACTTGTGAGTGGTTAAGGCCAATCAAGTGAAATTTGTACGCATAGGCTCATTAACCCCTCTTGGGGGCAGCACTCTACTCGAGTTGTGTATAAATACACTCTCATTTGTATATTATCATCATAGGATCTTCTTGATCTCTCTTATAAAGTGCTTTATCCCTAAGGGCAAATACATCTTTGGCATTCTCTTGTGATTAGCATGTCTTTATTTTATGTGCACTTGTGCATCTCCTGTAATGCACTTGTGCTTGGGCATTTTTCTCTCTCTCTAGCGCACTTGTGACTTGGTTATTGCAAAATATGGGTTTGTCTTTGGTTCAAAACGATTCTCCTGCTTTCACTTGTGAATATTAACATGGTATCACAATGGTTGTGCACCTTGTTCTCTAAATTTAGTAGATGATCCAAAGATTTTCACTAGTGGAACTGCCCTAAGGGTGATGGAACTAGGGGTCATTGTTCTATCAGGATTTTTCTAGGGGTTCTAGACAAATAAACCTACTCTAAAGCTAGTGCCTCTCTTCTAGGGTTTCCTTGGGTAATCCTAAGGTCTTTCACCCTTTTCAAGGCCAATGCATCCTTTTTCCTAGGATTACCTAAAGCTTTTTGGGTTTTGTTGACCACCTACTTCGACTAGGTGTCAACGTCATGTACCATGAAGATATGTACCTTGTGGTACAACAAGTTTGAAGACTTATGGATCAGCAGGGAAATCTTGCCCCCACCACTTCTTTCTATGTACACGGAATGTTCACTCCCCTACGTGGGATAATTTTGTAATATGTTAGCATAGATCAATTTTTTATTTAGTTGCCTAGGAATTTATCATTAGGGCAGTCCTTTCATCGAGTATTTTTTTCTTCAGGTAATTAATCTTGCTTACTGGAGATTTTAATTATCCTTGAGTTTTTCACTCAAATAATTCTCCAAAGTGGTGAAAAGCGTTCTAATGATCGAGCCCAATGGGTGACTAAGGTTTGAAGTGTTGTAAATGACCATGCTAGACATCTCCTAGAGTCTTGCGAAATTCCGTTAAGTTTTGATAGGATTTTTTAATAATTAAAATTTTCCGTAAATTGAAAATTTTAATTATTTTTGATGAAAAATGTTAAAATTTGGTCCTTGGGGATTTTGTATTGGGGTATGGGTACTCAAATCAAATGGCTTATGACCCCCTACACCCTTGGACCAAATTTCAGCTCAATTGGACAAGTTTTGCTAGGTCAATGTCCATGAGGAGTCCAAGTCAGTCAAAAACCAGCAATTAATTGGCTAAGGTAAAAAAGCCAAATTTTGTAAAAGTGACTAAAGTCGTGGAAAAGGAGGGGGAAATGATTCCTAAAGTCATTCCTAAGTTAGGAAAAAGTTTTAAAGTGAGAAAGGACCCCCCATAGCCAAGTTCTAAACATTTGTTGAGTTTCCCTTAGGAGAGGGGCGCCTCTCCTCTTCATGTGAATATGGAAAAAGACAAAATCTAAAGGTTGGGGAGGGCCCCACACCTTGGGTGCCCCCCTTGGACCATAGAGAAGACATCTAAACACTAGAAGGGGGTTCCCACCTCCCTTAACCTTAGATCTCTCTCCTAAAGTGCGTCCCCCTCTCCTAAAGTGTGCCCCCCTTAGTGGAGCCCCCCTCTTGCATGAGTGCCACTTGGAGAGCATGCAAGGTGGGTCTCTCTTGCTTCTCTCCCTTAAAAGAAAGGCTCCTCTCCTTTTTAGATGGAATTTCAGAGCAACTCCATGCTGCCCAATTTTCCCCTCACTCTCTCTTCCTCTTCCCCGTTTTCTCTCTTGTAATATTGTTGTCATATTGCAACCATTCTTTTCAATAATAGAAGTGAAGCTTTGGAGAAACTCTTGGTGTTCTATTGGTGTATTATTGGTGCTCTTTGGCTGCTCTTATATTGTGTTTTCCTTTGCTTGAGGTAATATTGTGAATTTTTGTTTAACTTATTGCTTACATTGTTTTACTTGAAGAACCTCAAGCAAAATATTTTGTTGGGGATAAATTTGTAGTCGTATTGCTATAGGTTTATGTGATTTGCTTTTACGAGTGTTTGCAAAGTATTTTGTAGACCTTTTAGAAGATCTCACCTTCTTGACTCATTGTGTAGCTAGGGTTTACAGGTTTACAGGTTACCCAAAGCATGGAGAAGTGGACTCCAAAAGCTTCATTTCACTCCCAAATTTCTGATATAATTTTCAGCTCATATTTACTCATTTTCTGCACTTATTTATCTTCTAAATCTTGCAATCTAATCAAGTTTTATGTTCAGATTTTGTATAAAAAAAAATTGTTTCATATACTAACCAAAACTAACTCATTTTAAGTGGTTTCAGGCATTTTCCAACAAGCATTACTTGTTGTTTTTTGCAGGTTTTCGCCAGTCCAAGGGGAGGTGTTGCCCAATTTTGGCCACAAGGAGCTCAAGGAAGCATTCAAAGGCCTTGGTGCAAAACCCTCTCTCTATTCTTGTTTTCCAAATCATTGTAAGTAGCCCAAGAGAGTCTCTTGGGCTTGCATTCTTTTCATTTTCATAATCTGTAAATTGTAAAGTATTATTTAGTTTTGCTTTGCCCACAATTTGCATGTGAGTGCCTTTGCCCCCCTTGCAATACCGTGTTAGCTAGATTAGTTGTTTAATTTGTTTTTTTTGTTTAATTTGTTTTCCCCACTTCTCCCACAAAGAGAAGGTTGAGTGGCTAGAATTAACTTGTTTTATTTTATTTCAAACTCTTTTACCCACCTTGGCACAAAATCAGTAGGCTTTCCCTCCACATTGTGCCATAGTCGTGAGGTTTGCAAAGTTAGTTTATTTTGCCCACCTTTGTCCTTAAAGCAAAGTTGTGTGGCTAGTTGTTTATTACAATTTATTTCAAGTTATTGTAATTACTTATTTGTGCCCACACCTTGCATGTGAGTGGCTTTGCCACCCTTGCAATATCGTGAAGGCTAGTTAGAATCTATTTTCTGTACAAAGTAATCAAACTCGTGCCCCGCCTTTTTCCCCGTATTCCCTCCCCTTGCCACTTTGTGGATCTTGGGTAACAAGAAAGGGCAAAGGACTGTGTGGCTAGTTTAATTAGGCACCTATTTCCATTATTGTTTAAACCATTAAAAAGGGGTGACTTGGGAGGCTAGAAGGGGTTAAAGTCGGGGACGGTTTCATGGCACTACGTGTCCGTCTTGTTGAGCGCCCAAGCATCTTGGATTTGACCTATGGAGCTAGGGGAGAACCTTGTTGTTCTTCTTATTGAGCACCCAACACTTCCTCTTGGTTGAAGGGATAAGGATTTGGGGTAGCAACATAGTGTAGGCTTGCAACTTTCACACCTAATTCCCCCCTAATTCAAAGAAAGACCTAAAATCTACTAGAATCAACCTACACACATTGCGACACATTCACTTTACATTTCCTTGCAATTTCCTTTTCAGCAACTCATTTTCAAGTACTTTCATTCTTTTGCAACAAGTTATTTTTAAGTGAATATTTACATTTCCTAAGCATTCTTTATTTGTTATTGCAAGTATTCTTCATTTCTTAGAGAATCAATTGTTGAGTATAAAGTTATTATTTGATTCATTGTGTAAGTTATTCCATTCTTTATTTTAGTTTAATTTGTATAAATATCTTTTACTTGTGCATAATTCAATAAATCGGATTTGGTAATCTTTAGGCACTAGTCTATTTATAGTTTTGTAAAGTAAAAAGGTTTGCTTGTCATTGAAAGAGTTGCATCCTTGCATTGTTGTTTGCCACAACAAATCAACTAACTCCTAGAACATTAATAAAAACTTCACATAGTTTAATAGGGTCTACTCCCCTTGGCTTCCCTAGGAGTGAGCCTAGACGAAGGGAGTCTAGATCGAGGTGGCAGTGGGTCTAGACTTAGGTTTGTGCCTCCAAGGACACACCAAGTGGGTTGGAGACTTCTCCACGATTGCAGGTGTGTATTAGGACGGCAACAAGTTCTATAAAGGTATTATCAAACCTAATGGGCCCACCTTATACTGAATATATGGCTATGCTCTCTACATATTGGTCCTCCTCCACTTCATAGGAATCGATTGTTGACTCTAGAGCTACCATGTATATGACTAAGCACCAACACATTCTCCCTAATTGGCAACAACAACACACTGGTGAAAAGGTGCTTATTGGTCATAACTCATCCCTACCAATTTTAGGATGTGGTTGATGTCATTATCGACACTACCAAGTTTGGAAAGTCCTTCGTGTTCCAAGAGTTGCGCCCAACCTTCTATATATTTACCACATCACTCACACCAACAAAAAGGTGGAATTCTTACCAAATCAATGTGTAATCAAAGACATAGATGATGGTTTTAAAGTGATCACCTCAAGATACTATGCTAAATCTGACTATATGTAAAAGTTGGGGAAGTATATTCCTTCCGCAGAACCTACTTCTTGTGCAACTTTATTTCAAGGGAAAAGGAAGAGGTGGGACTAAATAAAGCTTGACCGAAGTGTTCCTTGCTAATAGTTCATATAGAGCATGCATGGACTATTTTTGGCCTTGAACCTGTCCTTAAGAGAGAGGATACGACCATGGAATGCTTCCTTTTGGTCGAGCATGGATCATCTCCCATCCTTAAGAGAGAGCATGGATATTGTATCAAATAGCTATGGCTACATCTATATCAAGACGTTCACTACTTGTATAAAATAGTTATGCCCTCTGTATCAATATGTTACTTATGCCTTACCTTTTGAAAAATCCATGCATCAACGTTACAATTGGTTTTTAGTCTGTTATGCCTCTGTATCAATACTTTACCCATAAAAAAGAAATAGCTATGCTTACCTTTTAAGTAAGAAATAAAGAGATTCTTATTTATATAGATAACATATGGGTGAAGATGCATGAACTATGGCCAAGGAAGTAAGTGTTGAAGTGACGTGTTGATTCAGTTGATCATGTTACCTCTATTTCTTTTCTATTGAAACCATCTTAGGTAGGATGCATCCAAAGGACAACATGGATGCATGAATCTAGCTTATCACTACAGTGGTGAATGCTAATGACATTGTTGATGTTTTGTAGCTTCGGGGGGTATTCCCACTAGTGGCCTTGGTGTCAGGCATGTGGGAATCTTCGTTGGCACCAGATTACACCTTTGTTTCGATGAAAATGCCCTTAGAATGAAGCTAGGGCTTCATGGGTTTGATGATGGGCTTTGCGGGCTTGTGTTGGGGCTTCACACCCACAAGGAGGAATTAAATATTCTAATTTAACATTGAGTTTAGTGGAGGGCTCCTTAGAGTAAGCTAAGGGCTTCTAAACTCACATTAGACTCCTATAAAAGGAGAGGAGGAGATTGTGACATCTCATTGTGACATTAAGGAGTTGGCATAAGTGAGTAAACACTTGTGCTAGGAGGCATGGAAATTTCAGCAAGGATATCTTTGCACCTAGGCAATCTGGCCTAGGGTTTTGGACATTCTATTTTTTGTTCTTGGCAGGGAAAATCACACGTGTGAGGTGAGGAAGGCCACACTTTTGGAAGAGAGAGGCAGTTGTAGAAAAGGAGAAGCCGCACGTGTGGTATGGAGTGTACGGACCACACGTTCGGACTGTATAGGTCCGTACAGTCGAGAAGAAGGCAGCACGTGTGAGTCGTATAAGCAAGTTGTACGTGCAAAGTTGTTGGGAAGAAGTTGCAGGCCATATAATGTGACGTCAACAGGCCATATGGCAACTCTGTAGCAAATTTATGGGCAAGAAATTTTCAGGGTAAATTTGTTGAGTTTGGTTTTGTTGTTTTTTTAATTTTGAGAGGACAAATTTGTCCTCATATTTGGTGAATTTGTAAGCTACTGAGAGGGTTGATTTTCCCCTCAAAAAATTTTGAATTTGATAAGATTACAGAACATGAAATTGTGTCTCAAGTGTATGGATGATTTATCTATGATCTTGATGTTTCCGCTGCTGTAATTTTTCTGTTATAATTTCAGTGTAAAATTGTTCAGTAATAATAGCTAGGGTTTACTCTTTGAATCACTTTGAAGTAATTTTCAGATCTGAAATTAGTTGCATGAAAAATTGACATGGTACCAGAGCTAAGGTCTTGAAGATGGAGAGGGAGTCATCTCTTGAGACACACTTGCAGTTGCAGACTTTTGTTTTTTGTTCTAGGCAGGTTATATTGGTGAGCACCATCGGGACTTGGTTGGTGGATAGTGGAGCCTCTCGTCATATGATCGGATAACAAGAGTCGCTCACCAGTTTATCAGAGGAGAACTCAAGATTGCAGGTGGAGCTTGGTCATAATACCAAGTATGCAGTCAAGGGAGTTGGGATAGCTTCATTTCAGCTTAAGTCTAGTAAACCTCTCAGGATGAGTGACGTGTTGTATGTACCGTGACTAAAGAATTCTTCCATGGAGGACAGAGGGTATGCAGTGGCATTCGTAGATGGACAGGTTCTTGTTTAGCCGAAAGGATCGAGCCTCAACTCAACATAAGCCATTGGTGCTCGTGATGGTAGCCTTTATAGGTTGGTTGAATATCCAGCTCAGGCCTTGGTACATGACAGTGATAGTATATGCGAGCTTTGGCACAATAGATTGGGACACTTGCATTACAGGGCTTTGCCAGTATAGAGGAAGATGGTTACAAGTATTCCAGAGTTTGGAGCAGAGCACCAGGGAGTATGGAGGGCTTGTGCACTTGGCAAGAATGCCAAGGCTGCTTTTCCAAGCAGTGATAATAGATCCATGTAGATCTTGGAACTGGTACATTCAGATGTATGTGGATCGATGCCAGTTCCATCTTTGAGTGGTTATCGATACTATGTGACCTTCATTGATGATTATTCTAGGAGGACATGGATCTTCTTCATGAAGACCAAGGATGAAGTCTTCAGTCGATTTAGGAGTTCAGGGCTTTGGTGGAGAATCAGACATGGAAGAAGATCAAGGTGTTGAGATCGGATAACGGGGGCGAGTATACCTCCAACAAGTTCAGTTATTTCTGCAAGGAGGCAAGGATTAATAGGGAGTTGGCAGTGCCTTTCAACCCACACCAGAATGGGGTTGCAGAGAGGAAGAATCGAACCATAGTTGAGGCTGCCAGGGCAATGCTACATGACCAGGATCTACCCATGATGCTTTGGGCAGAGGCATGTAACACGGTAGTCTATGTTCAAAACAGGAGTCCTCATAGGATCTAGGAGGAGGACAAGACTCCTGAGGAGGCATTCACAAGAGTGAGACCAAAGATAAGGCATTTGAGGATCTTTGGTAGTCCAATTTACATCTGCATTCCTAAGGAGAAGAGGACAAAGTTAGAACCTTCTAGGAGGAAGGGCATGTATGCAGGATACAGCGAGACTTTGAAAGCCTACCATATCTACATTCCAGGACAGCGATACATTGAGGTTAGTCGAGATGTCAGGTTTGAGGAGGATTTGGCTTTCAAGAGGTCCCGAAAGACCACAGCAGATGGTGAGGAGCAGGAGGCTCCAAAAGTTGAGGAGAGTACAGGTCCATCCAGTACAGGGGATCATCTTTCAGACCATGAGGAGGATTCAGAGGAGTTAGTAGATCTAGTAGACCCTCCTAGTGACGAGGACACGAGGCCTAGATGGATTCAAGATACTTTGAGAGATGCGGAGGGGCATACGGCTTCCAGGGGCACCTTCAGGGAGAGAACGCCTCCACAGAGATTTTCCAGCTATCTTGCACTTATGTGTAACATCATTGATTCCGAGCCTTCCAATTTTGAGGAGGCAACAGGCCAGCAGATCTAGAAGGATGCCATGATGGAGGAATATCAGTCCATCATGAAGAATGATGTGTGGGACATAGTTTCGAGACCAAAAGGGAAGTTTGTGGTAACTTCCAAGTGGATCTATAAGATCAAGCATACTCAGACGGTAGCATCGAGAAGTATAAGGCAAGGCTTGTGGCAAGAGGGTTCTCCCAGAAAGAGGGAGTGGACTACGAGGAGACTTTTGCCCCAGTCGTCAAGTATACTTCTATCAGGACAGTTATCTCTCTTGCTTCAGTTATGGGATGGAGGATACATCAAATGGATGTGAAGACGGTGTTCCTCAATGGTGTGATTGAGGAGGTGTATATAGAGCAACCTTAGGGTTTTGAGGTACATCAGAGGAAGTCTCATGTTTGCAAATTGAAGAAAGCCTTGTACGGACTCAAGCAGGCACCCAGGGCATGGTACTCGACGATAGATGGATATTTGCAGAGCATGGGATTCACCAAAAGTGAAGCAGATCCCAACCTATATCTCTTATAGGTTGGTAAGGATCCTCTTATATTGGTGTTGTATGTTGATGACTTGTTCCTCGAGAAGCTCATTACCAGGTGCAAGAAAGATTTGGCTTCAGAGTTCGAGATGAAGGATATTGGATTAATGCATTACTTTTTGGGATTGGAGTTGTGGCAACAGTCGGGAAAAATTTTCCATGGACAGGGAAAGTATACAATTGAGATACTGAGGAGATTCAGGATGATGGACTATAAGTCCATGACTACACCTATGACCACCAATATGAACAAGTTGGGGGCTTCAGATTCAGACCTGGTGGATTCCACTATGTACAGGCAATTGATTGGTTCTTTGATGTATTTGGTCAACACCAGACTAGACATTTGCTTTGCTATCAACACCTTGAGCCAGTTCACGGTTGAGTCAAGACAAGTGCATTGGATAGCAGAAAAGCATGTGCTCAGGTACCTTCGACGTACAATTGGATTTGGTCTAAGATATGTCGGGGATGATGGAGTGAGGTTGCATGGGTATTCAAAATCAAATTGGGCAGGCAGTGTCGTTGACAGGAAGAGCACTCCTGGTGGTTGTTTCAGCCTGGGATCAGCAGTGATTTCTTGGTTCAGCAGGAAACAGACTTTTGTGGCACTCAATTCAGCGGAGGCAGAGTATATGGCAGCTAGTTTGGTGAGATGCGAAGCTATTTGGATTCACAAGCTCCTTGTAGCTACGGTGATTTACTGTGACAATCAAAGTTGTGTCAAGCTCTCAAAGAATTCAATGTTTCATGACAAGTCAAAGCACAATGAGATCAGAAACCACTTCATTAGAGACAGGGTGCAAAAGGGAGCAGTGAAGCTCCGATATATTTCCACAGATGAGAAGATTGCAGATATTCTCACCAAACCCCTAGTGAAGGGGAAGTTTGTCCACTTTAGAGACAAACTAGGAGTGGTTGAGAATACCTCCCTTGCTAAGAGGGAATGTTGATGTTTTGTAGCTTCGGGAGGTATTCCCACTAGTGGCATTCGTGTCAGGCATGTGGGAATCTTCGTTGGCACCATATTACACCTTCGTTTCGGTGAAAATGCCTTTGGAATGAAGCTAGGGCTTCATGGGTGTGATGATGGGCTTTGGGGGCTTGTGTTGGGGCTTCACACCCACAAGGAGGAATAAAATATTTTAATTTAATGTTGAGTTTAGTGGAGGGCTTCTTAGAGTAAGCTAACAGCTTCTAAACTCACATTAGACTCCTATAAAAGGAGAGGAGGAGATTGTGACATCTCATTGTGACATTATGGAGTTGGCATAATCAAGTATGTTTCATCTAGTCTATCAACCTCTACAAGTCAATAAATAAGTGTTCCATAAGAAATTAGTAATTACACTAGGTGAATGGCCCTTTAGCCTCATTTCCTGCTGCTCAAACTTTTTGATGGTTCAAATTCTGCACTTTCTGATTCTTCACTACTCCATCTTCCACCAAGTACCATAGCCATCATTTCATAAATCTTTCCACCTAACTCGGATGGATTCTCAGGACCGAAACCACTAAATATTAGTGCAGTATCATGTAAAAGTTCGACTGCCCTCTGAGCCTCAGGATTTTTAGGGGCATCCTTGTTTCCAGAAACAGGAATATCTGCATCAAGATGTTCAGATTGATCACTCTTTGAACAAGAGATGTTTTCTCCATACTCAATGTGTATATCTCCATGTAAATTATTTGGAGGCCTCAAGACCAATAGTTCACCCAACGTTCATCAGCCTTGATGCCTAAGTTCTAACCACTGCTCTAACCTCATCATCATCAATGTCAGACTTTATTGCTTGCCTGGGATTGAGTTTGAGTCCAATCATCTATCTCAGCTCGGTATCCAATGACAGCCTCTGATAAACAGCTTCCTATGGCACCAGTTTGACTATCACCATTTGCACTGTAAGCATGAAATGGGATTGTGTGAATACTTCCTCGAAAGCCTCTACACTCAGACATGCATTGGGACAGAAAACTGACCATGAACTTTACTAAAGCCTCTTTTTGTATGTTGTTTTCCACATCCTTGAATAGTTCCTCTGATTCGAGGTGATGAACAATCGACTCAAACATTAGGGTTTATGGCAACAAATCTTCTTCTGATGCAAGTCCTTAAACAACAGACAAAAAAAATTGTCAGAAGCAATCTCATGTTAAACCAGGGGATAACACCTTCCAGTAGTCCTTTTGGTACCCAACAGGTTGGTGGATAACAACCCAACACCAATGCCTTTGTAATCCTCTCCTTCAATATCTCAACACTCTTTTGTGCTCACGTGATCCATTGAAATCCCTATGCCTTAATGCACTCTGTAATGGGTATGCAAATCTCAATAAATCCTTGAATAAAGTTTCTATAAAGGTTAGCAATACCATGGAAACTCCTTACCTCCTGTACATTGTGGGATACTAGCCACTCAAGTATGTATTGGTCTGTGTGTTACGCCAAAAAGCATGCCCAACCACTCATATGACCCATTCTTTGGTATCATTTAAAAATGTTGTCTTCCACTTGTCTCCTTCTTTGATTCTTATCTACTGATAACCACTTTTCAAATCCATCTTGGTGAAATACTTTGCACCACTCAATTTGTCCAACAAATCTTCCTTCCTTAGCAATGGAAATTTTTACTTCATTATTGTCTTATACAACATTCTTGAACAGTGCACATTCTTCACCTACCATCCTTCTTCGGTGTCAATAACGTTGGTACTATTTACCCCTGCCATCTAGGGGTAACTAGAGGAGATTTTTCTCCTATGATCCTTACGATAGACAGCAATTCCACAGACCATAGTTCTCCACAGACAATTCACCAGAGATGATTCCCACATTATGCTCAGCTCACTCATATTTGATGACTATGGTACACTCAAGGTCATCATTTGCACATCCATGGTCGTTAACAGGGATGATGGATCCTCTTTTGACTTTGCCACTAATAGGGTGTTGCTCTTCCTTGACATTCTACTCATGACTAAGACAGTTTCTCTTTTTGTCGGAGTATTTTCTTTTGATGTGTTACCTACTACCTATGAAACATGATTCGTTCAAAATGCCCCTCGTGTCTCGAATCCTGCATGGGGACACGGATTCGACCAGATTCGTGTCCGACACAAATTTGGGTCGTGTCCTTCACACGTGACACGACCCAAATTCGTGTCGGACACGAATCTGGATAGTGTCCCGATTTAGTGACACGTTTCCTGATGATATGGGTTTTCTGATGTGTTTCCTAATGATATGGATTTAGACAACAGTGTTGAGTTGGCATTAGCCAACTTGGATCTTAATGATCCAGTGCTAGAGCCAGTCACTTTTGATGATGGTGATCCTCTTGAGGGGTCATCCTCCACAGCAGCAAATGCACAGATTGCATTGGATATGGAGGAGGAGGAGGAAAAGGAGGATGGAGAGGAGAGAAGTGGTGAGGACACTGATATTGATGATTATGTCATGGAGGACTAGTACTATGAGTCTTGAAAGTTCTTCCATCTACGGTGTCGGTTCTAGTATCTACCCTATGTCTATTTTGTATTTGCCATTGGCATTCCCACCTATAGTGTTAGTGACTCTGACACAGTATTACTATCTAGTATCTATACATTGTAATACATTTTGATTTTGATGACTTGATGAGAATGTTGCAGCTAATGGTTCTAATTTCTTGTGTGTTCAAACTTCAATGTTTGTCATTTTATCATCATTCATGTTACAATGTTGAATGTATACAGTATAAATTATAATGAATCATGATTTATCATTTATGTTACATGTTTAAAGTTTTGTATCATGTAAATCTTCTAGTTTCTAACAAAATATGGATCTTTATGTCTAAATTTCATTTTTGTATGTGTACTTTTCAAATTTTTTTCATATATATATATATATAAACGTGTCCTTTTGTCGAGGTCAAAATTTCACGTGTTGGACACTCGTATTTCCGTGTCCCATGTCATCGTGTCAGGTGACTTAGCCTACTGCACTATCTAGTATTTACTCTTTTAGGTTCACTCCATTTTCATCTCATTGTCTACTCTCTCTAGTCTAGGTTTTAGATTTTGGTTTCTTATTTTTTGGAGATGCTCTAAGCACTCGTTAATGTTGTTAATCATTGTTCTTCAAAGTTGAATTGACCTATTTTAGCCATTCACAAACATTAAATATTAATTTGTTTCATAATTCATTTCTAAAACTAAAGGAACTTTGGAATCCACTTATCATTTATGTATATGATGATGCATGCCTCTTTCCAATGTACCTATTATGCCTAAGGATGTGTATCTTACAAGACAACAACAATGGTTAAGATGAGTTGCAAGTTGCAACCTAGTTTTAACCATGTCAACCAACATATATGCTGACTTGAGGGGGTTGGGAGCTATTAGCAATTCTTATAGTTGAGTCTAGGATAACTAGAATTATTGTGATAGGTGCCTTGTATGTCACCAAAGTTTCTAGAAGATCATCAATAAGACTTTCAAAATATAAATATGAATACTAAAGTAAACAAATCCCCGTAATATTCTAAAACCAAAAACACTTACGATGTGGCATCCATCTTTGGTATTGCTTCATAGACTTTTCTCTTATCAGATTTTTCCCCTGTTTCATAGAAAAAAAGTACAAAAAACAATCATAATCTACAATGCACTATCAACAAATCACTCTACAACATTTTAAACAAATGCACAATATAAATACAATATATCTAATTATTTTCTCTAGCATAAATCAATGGTGGACACCCTTTTAAGAGCCAAATTTACCTTCTCGAAACTCGGGTACATACTTTGCAAGTCGATATTTCTAGCAACACAATGAATATTAGTAATATAGAACTCACGAAAAAATTTCAACACTCGATAAATGCAAGAACTAAGAACATTTAAATAGTAAAGATATGATGCACCTGCAAATGGCTTTTTACATGATAGATTGTGAGGCCTTGAACACCCATAACCCTAAGAACACCCTTTGGTGTAGCTCCTACAAAATGCCACTAGTTGACTATTAGAAAACCACTCAAATAACTTGGAAAGATACAAGTATATGGTTCCAAATTCAAGAAATCACATCATGCAATTCACTTTCTAAACAAACTAGAAAGGTGCAATCAATTTAACAATTATTCGTCTTTTTTTAATGCATCTTATATTACATTACGGCACAAAAAATACATCAATGTATACTCAATGACTCGAGTTGCACTTATATAAACTAGACCTCCCAATATAGGCAAGAAGTGAAGTCACATCTACCTTAGCCTTGATCTCAACACAATCCACATCCTTATGCAAAGGTCAATTTTGACTCCAACCTTAATTGTTAATACTACTCTTTAACATTTTAGTGTCATCCAACTAAAAAGGGAAGGTTTTCCCATTGAAAGTAAGTTGGCATCTCCTTTTCCATAAAAAAGAAGATTCCTATCAACCTTATCATGTTTTATATTTCTATTCCACGTTGCCTAATCATCGACCTATCTCCCAGAATGACTTATTTATGATGAAGAGGACAGATAAAAAGAATGTCATGCTCAAAGGAAATCCATTCTTAAACTACTCATGCAACTATGCACTCTGAGAACAATGCTTGATAGTCTCTGCTTTGCAACAAATCACACTATTGTCGTCCTTATACACACTTGCTAACGTGGACTAAGTCCAATCCACTTAGTGTGTCCTTGGAGGCACAATGCCTAAGTTCAAGCCCGCTGTCACCTCGACTTGAACTTCTTTCGTCTAGGCTTACTCCCAGGGAAGCCAAGGGGGGTAGACCCTAGTTACTATGTGAGCTAAAAGATTAATTCTAGGAGTTGATTTTAATTAGTTAAAGGTTTGGGGGAATCTAGCCTATATGAGAGGCAAACAATGGAAAGTGCAAGTTTCAATGAAATGCAGCCCTTTCCCTAAGACAACTAAGACTAGTGCCTAAGGTTGGGCAAAGGGGTCAACTAAAGTTATGAAAAGATTAGAAAGAAAAACTTTACAAAACTTACTATTAGATACAAAGAATTATTTTACACAACTGAACAACTATTAACAAAATAAGCATGCAAAGAATTAGGAAGTGATGCAACAAAATACAACTATCAACAAAGAAAGGAACAAGCACTTAACTAGATCTAACTTGAAGCAACAATGCACTAACTTGATTTGATTGTACAGGGAAGGAAAAGATTACTCAAGATAACATTCACCACAACACAACAATTCAACAAACCCAAACAATGAAGTGCCTCCACAAGATGTGCAACTGCAAGGGGTTACACAATGGCTCCAATACACAACTCAAAGATAGATGAAAGACCAATCCAAAGAGCCTCCAAGGGCTAGTGGGCAACTTCAAATGGACAAAGATAAAGCATGAAATAAAGCCTCCATAGGCAAAAGATGTGCAACTTTTAGCTTGCTAGTTGTATCATCCACAAGTGCTCAAAAATAACTTGAAATTGAAAATGCTTTGCATGAATTAGAGAGCATGAACCATAAAGTAGATTGTGAAGTTAAACCAAGGTTAATTGTGGATAAATTTTAGGATTAAGGTTGATTAAGTGAAGTGTGAATCCTAAACTATGTGACTTCCCTAAAACTCTCCCCGCTTATACCAAAAAGATTGTTGGGTGCTCAATAAGGCAAACAAGGCCTTACCCTAGCTGCACAGGTCAATCCGGGAAACAAGGGTGCTCAACAAGGGGAGCACCTAGTGTCGTGAAACCATCCCTGATCTAGCACCCCCTGCCGCCTCCACAAAATCCCTTTTTGATGGCAAAGTTTGAACAGTGATAGGTGTTCTAATCAAACTAGTTTAATTGAAGCCCCTAAGGATATAAGATTGATTGAACCTTAAAGATTAATCAAGTTAACTTGAGTGCTTGAAATGAAAAGTGTTTGACAAAAATAAATTGCAAGAAATTAAAAGTACTTGAAAGTAAATCGCATGAAAGTAAAGTAACTTGCAATAATTTGAAAGTAAATAATAGATTGTTTGAAATGAAAATGCTTGAACTTGAAAGCAAAGCAAATACTTGAGAGAAAATGGAATGCTTGAACTTGAAAGCAAAGCAAATACTTGAGCGGAAATGGAATGCTTGAAAAGAATACACAAGTAAACTACTATGCCTCCATGGGCTAAAGCAAATAAAGATGATAAGCTTCTAATATCTAAAGATAACCAATGAACATAAGCAATAGAAGCAAGAAACCATCAATATCTACCTAGCCTTATGATTTAGCATGGTTGGTTTGGCCAAACACTATGTTAGGTGTAGGCAAACAAATAAAGAATAATCAAATAACTTGAAAGCAAACTAAACTACTTGCAACCACAACAAGTGCACAAGATGGAGGACAAAGCATTTCGGTTTTGTGCACAAGTAGATGAAAAATAAATAACTTGGAAAAAAGAACTCGGAAATGAAACTAATCCTAGCCATACTACCTTCTCTTAAGGACAATTGGGGCAAACAAGAAAATAAACAATGCTGAAATAAAAACACTAATAACTAGCCATAGGATTTAGCATGGTTGGCATGGCCAAACTCTATGCTCGGTGTAGGCAAACTAAGAAATAGAAATTGCACAAATTTACAAAACTTAGAGAAGTGCAAGCCCAAGAGACTATCTTTGGGCTTGCTTACAATGAATAGAAGGGTAGAAGAAGATGGGTAATGGTTACCCCAACTTGGAAGGTTGATCTTTGACTTGTAGATGCCCCAAATGGACTGTAGAACCCCCTTTATGTCACCAACCTGCAAAAAATCAGCATGCTGTAAAATGTGACAAAAACTTGTGAAAATTTTTGTTATGAAAACCAGAAATTTTCTGTGTAAATTTCAGCATGTTATAAGCATGTAAATGACCTATCCTAACATGTTCGCATACCAAAATATCACGGAAATGAGCAGCAATGAGAAACATAAATATTTAGAGGGTGAATGTGGGTCAAAAAGGAAGATTTCCAAATCTGAAATCTTCTCTTTAAACCCTAGATAATCTTGCCAAACTTCAATACTAAGTTACAAGAAACAATAGGAAGTGAGTAGATCTAGATATTAAATCAAAATATTTGAAATAATCAAATAGATGCTCACTAGATCTATGATAATACTATCATAAACCTACACAAGAAAAATACTCTACTTAATATTCCTACTGTAGATCTCAAAGCATGCATAAGAAGAAAGAAAGCAAAGGAACAAGATCACCTCATGAAAAGATGGCACCAAGAAGACTCTTAACACAATATGTCCTCCAAAGATTTCCTTTATTGAAGCAAGCGTGGACAAATACTTGCCACAAGCTTGAGAAAAGATTGAGAGAACAAGAAGGAATGAGAGAGAAGAGTGGGTGAGATGGGAGAGGAGAGGAGAGATTTGGGTATAGTAACCTTGCAGTGAGAATAGATGTGAAATGAGAAGGGGAGGGCCTTCTTTTATACTTGGGAGCCAAGAGTGACCCCTCTTGGATGCTCTCCAAGTGTCCATCAACCAAGAGTCATTGAGCATCTCAAGGGGGGTGCACTTTTAGGGTTTTGAGCAAGCTAGGGTTTTGGTAGATGGGTGACAGGGTGAGGTGGCACCTTTAGACTTGGTCCAACATTAAGTTAGAACCATAGGAGGGCGCCTTAGTGAGCCGAGGGATTTTCTTTAATTTTTTCTTGAGTGTAATTGAGTTACTCATCAAGGGGAGCGCAACTCACTAGGGGAGATGTGTGGTTTGGGTGATGGCAAAGTGTGGGGGGTTAATTTAAGTTAGGAAAAGGGTTTAGGAACTTCTCCCACTCTTTCTCTGCCCAATTTGCTCAATTTACAATTATTTGACACTTTTAACTTTATCAAATTAAGCAATTAAATTGATGTCTTAGAATGACTTGGACTCCTCATGGACAAACACCTAGCAAAACTTATCCAATTGAGCTGAAACTTGGTCCAAGGGTGTAGGGGGTCTCATTCCATTTCTTTTGAGCACAAATACCCCTATCAAAAATCTTAAGGACCTAATTTTTACATTTTTACATCAAAAATAATTAAAATTACCATTAACTAGGTAATTTTAAAAAATTAAAAAAAAATACTTTAGACTCGACGGAATTCCGCAAGACTCTAGGAGTTGTCTAGCATGGTCATTTACAATATCCCTATACACGAGTCACCATAGGGCTCGACCATTAACACGTCTTTCACCACTTTGGAGGATTATTATGAGAGTGAAAAACTCATAGGAAATTAAAAAGGTTGGTTAGGGCCGTAGGCCAAAATAATTACCTAAGGGAAAAAAAAAACTCGATGAAAGGACTTCTCTAATGACAAAGTCCTAGGCAACTAACCTAAATTATGATCCATGTAGACCCATTACATTATTATCCCACGCAGGGGAGCGGAAATTGCAATTACAAAAATACGTGCTAAGGCCAAAAATGCCTTGTAGAACCAGTAAGTCTTCAACTCAGTTGCACCATCAAGTACATATCTTCATGGCACATGGAGTTGACCCCCTAGTCGAAATAGGTGGTCAACACACACAATACCCATTCGTGAGATTTGAGTGGTGGAGTCTATCTTTAACCATTAGGCTTTCTTTGAACACTAATCATCCAACCACCTTGGTCTTAAAGGACGAGTAGGTTTCCCAAATATCTTGTTGTCTCCTAATCCATCTAGATTTAATATCTTGTAAGGCCCATCTTTATTCATTTGTGTTGCAATTTGAAGGTTTTTCTAGATTTTATTGATATAAAACTTTTGTCTTGTAATTCATGAAGACTTGTCATAAGACCACTTCCAATCCTTCTAGATTCATCCTCGAGCATCTAAGCTTGTCTTCAATAAATTAAATTCTAGAATGACTGTGGAGTTTGAAAAAATGCTTGTTTAACAACAATAAACAATCTTTGTGTATGGTTGATAACTCTCCAACTCAACCATCCTCTCATCCTTTTTTCCCATAGGTCAACCCAAGAATGAAAACCATTCTTAGGAAACCTCTTTCCTATAAAACAAGGAATTAAGCCATTCTTAGGAAACCTTTTTCCTATAAAACAAGGAATTAAACCATTTTATTCTTTGTTAGAGAGAAAATTAGAGATGGACCTTGCTCCCAACTCCCATTGTTTCTTGGACCACTAAAGTTCTAATATAATTCTCTAGAGACCAGTTGCCATCCCTGTCAAATTCCCTTAAGTATGCCTAACCCTAGAAATTTAAGACTACCAACTCTACCAACTACATCATAAGTGCAAAGGCCCCTTTATGCCATCCACGTGGATAGCATTCTCTATGCCATGGTGAACAAGAACCTACCATGAGGCCTTCCCATTCATAGCCCTCACAATCCATTTCTCTGCCAACACTATGAAATTTATCCTTCTAGCCCCCCTAAACATTGTGCAAATGCTCCATGATGCTAATGGGAGACCTCTCTTCCCTCCCTATTTCCCCAAGAGGAACCACATAAGTAACATCTCCAATTTTATATATATTATTGCATAAGAAAAGAGGCAAGAGGAATAATAGATATGACCTACTACCAAAATTCTATCTGCTATCATGATCCTCACCATAAGTGGTATATCTCAAGTGAACCATCTCTGAAGCTTGTTCTCAAACCTACTCAACACCCAATTCCAGTCTATTGGAGATACATCAATTCCAAAGTGGATGCCCAGGTATCTTACAATATTTGTTTTTGGTTTGTTCAACATTTTTTACTAGAGAGGATGGAATTCCTTAGAATATCAACTTCATAACATGCATGATGACCTTTGGCTACAAATCCACAACTAATGGGTCTCTATCCCCTCAAAGCCATCCATGACTTGCAACCAGACTCATTTGTTGATCTATTAACTACTATAGATATCCCACCATATAGTTTGTCCCAATATATTATTTACTATATGCTTCTTCTATGAACAGGGATATTGAAACTATAGGGAGATGATACTCTACTTTTTGGAAATTACTTGTTTGTATGCTTTTAAAGATCACCCATGAAACTACAATAACTAAAATTCTATCGAAAACATTGACACAATATTTTACTTTAGAGAAACCCATTTTGGGAAAACTCTAGCAAGAAAGACCATGCTCTCAAATAGATAATAGTAAATACAAAGTTGTGGCTCTCATGGAGCTATAGAAGTGACAATTCCTTTACTATGAAAGATACTACACCTCTCTATAGCTCTACTCTTCTAGCTTTGAGGTCTGGTACTACTCAACTATGGAGCAATTCCATGTCTCTATCTGTAATCTTGACTCCTACTTCCTACTCAATTATGCAACAATTTTCCTCTAGAATTGATACCTCCAATGTTGCTCTACTATGGAACAAATCCTTGAATTTGGTCCCCTTGTAGTTTCTCTATTATGGAATAGAAATCCCTATTATAAGGAACATAACTCCATTAATTGAATCCTCCTTGAATGATCCAAAACCCTTTCTTTCTTATCTTTTTAAAATAACCAAAGGACCTAGGGTTAGGTTTAGGGGTTTTGACCCTCTACAATCTTCTTGGATTGCCTTATATGGCTAGCTCCACATATGAGAGTAACAAGCGTTGATGTGCATTCCACTTGGTGTTACAGTGATCTCATTACTCATGGTGCTTGTACTTGGGGCTACCGTGGTCCCATTATCCATGATACACATCTACTCACTTGGGTTGTAGAATGCACCTATTGAAGCAATTTTATATATGTATGTATATATTAAACTTTTGAAGGCCATAACTTTCTCATAGGAACTCCATTTTCAAATTTCTTTAGGTCATTGGAAGCTCTCGTTCTGTCCTAACCCTTGGGGCAATCAATTATGCCAATTAATATATCATCTTGGACAAATGACAAATGACTCTAATAGATAAGATAATTTTATTAATGTCCAATTAATGACCATTGAAGTAGGTCAATGGGACTGCCAAATACAAAAATGTGAATAAAAAGCGGGAGCTCAAAAATGGCTCTCATAAAAACCAAGATGCATAAAGTGAAGCATTGATTTAAGCTAAAACATGAGAGCTAAAACTCTAGAAGCAGAGAGTAGATATGCAAGAAGTATGTACAATATGCATGGATCCAAAATATGGAGGGCCTAAAATCCCAATGTATCAAAATCCACTAGAGCTAGCTCCCCTAACATCCTAGGCCGAGTGGAGAAAATTCAAGACAAAAAACTATCCAAAGGAGGAAATAGAGGAGGATCTGGACTAACTACACTGCTACCTAAAAGAGGTTGATCGCCACTGGGACATGGATGATCTCATTTAACTATTGGGATGGGGTTTGAACTGACAATGTCGCTAAGGCCTCTAGGAAGTGGGGATAGTCCCACGAGTCTGCACTGGTCTAGAATCAAAGCTAAGGCCACCATCCATCTATCTCTTAGTGCCCCTAGAAAATGCGAGCACCATATAAAAGGAAGTGATCATCTCAATGGAGATTAGTTTAGGAGGTGTCCAAAGAGTATAGGAACAAAGCCCGAGGGCCTCCTACATGTATAAGGTCAAGCATCTCTAGTTGGGGTATCAAAGCCCTCACCCCCTCACCTTTCCCCTCTTGTGGTATCATATCCCCTTTAGGTGCTCATGCTCAGTCAGTCTTGGTTCTTTTTTTCACTGCAAAATAACAATTTTTACAAGTCTTCAAATCACCATGGCATGTCTATCTCATAGTGTGAATAAAGCATCATAGTAAAATATATATGTGAAAACATTTAAACATAACTAAATACAAATTATTCAAGAGGGTCGAAACTAGGACATTACATAGGACACCACTACTTTTGAGTCAAAGTGATTTTCACCTTCTCATTATGTTATGTTGTGTTTTTGCTTGTTTTTGTTAGGATAATTTATAAGGACCTATTCCTTCATGTTTTGGAGTAAGCATATATAAAGTTGGACTTATTATTTTTTGAAAACTGCATTTTCAGTGCCCCGAGAGTCTATTCTTTTTTTGTAATCAATGTGTAATGGGGTTGTCTGGGAAAGTTGGGACCATTTTGTTTTCCAATATAAATATCCATTTGTGTTAAAAAAGAATAGACTAAGAATATCATAAGATCCAAGATGATAAAGATTGTGAAAGCGTAAAATGCCTAAATCAATTGTGATGAGCTTTTCTAACCAATTCAAAACCATAGAGAACTTTGCGGAGATGAAAATGTTCTCCTTGGAAAATATAATCAAGTTAATCAAAATCACCTTCAAGATTTCCAAATACTCCAATACAACAAATTTTCAAATTGCTTGATGGCATAAGATGAAGCAGAGCCTTTTTCTACCAATACTTCTTGTTCACCCCCAGTTTTGCCTATGCAACTAGAGGGTTAAGAGCCAGCTATCTTTCATTAAGATGGTAGTCCGAGACAACTTTTTAGAGATCAAAGACAGGGTTTCATCAAATTCCATTTTCGGAGGCAGAGGCATATTCATCAGTTTTGGGGAAAATTGTTATTTTTAGCAGTCTTCCTATTTTCTAGGAGCCCGAATTCGAAGGTCCACATGTCAGAGGTGCATACATATTTGGGATCCTTGTGAGCTCATGATGCCAATGAGATTTTTCCGACGACATGCAAGACACTGTTATTTTTAGCAATTAGAGTTTTAGGGCTCATATGATGATTCTGAGCATATATTTGGATTCCTTGCAGAAAATTGAATCCGATGAGCCTAAATTCATTGACATGCGAAATGTTTTTAGTAGTGCCTATTTTTAGGTGTGCTATATTTGGCAGTGCTCTCCTAGCTGTTCCCTTTACTTTTCGTCTTTCCTATTTTTTAGGGGTCGGACTGCTATTTTTAGCATGTCTATTTTTAGCAATGTTATTATTGGCAGGTGAGGGCACCATTTTCTTGGTTCTAATGAAACCCTAGGCACCTCCCTTTTTCAAGGAAACCCTAGGCACCTCCTTTGGTAAATTTGGCAATGAGCTAAAATTGGTTGCATGCTTCAATTCTATTTTCAATGGATGACTCATCAATTATTTTTGGCAAGAAAGGGCACCTAGGTCTATGGATTCCTTCTTGCTAGCTTTGGAAAACTAGGAGAGGATTATTTTTAGAAAATGCAACCTCATGAATTAGTGTGCATGAAAAGAAATAACTATTATTGGAAAGGGAGTTTTATTTTGGAAATTTTACTTAATGAAAAATCGCTTGTCTTGAATTAAGTCAACATCACATAGAGACAATAGAGAGAGTGCATGACATAGAGTTGTGCACATCCATGTAATGAAGAAGAAGAGGAAGTCATCACATGTAGAGGGAGCATATGACTTCGAAGACTATATAGCCTCAGAGGGATTCAAGCTTCAAAGGGAGCATGCAGACTCAGAGTGGGCATGATCTCAGAGAGAGTCAGTTGCTTAGAGATTTTCATTCAGAAAGGATTCCTCTTCAGATTCAGATTCAGATGGGAGAGACGTCCTCCAGGACTAACAAACAGGAAGCTACACCTTGAGGAGATATGAGACCCCCTGGAGAGGATTCCCTTGCTTCAGTGAAGGAAGTCAGTCAGAAGGACTAGGATGTGGACCTTTTAACCTCGATTCCGAGACATGATGCAAAAGGGAGCTGTGAAGCTCGAGTACACATCCACAAATGAGTAGCATCGGGCAGACATTCTCCCAGAGTGGTCATGTTGATTTGACTGAGGAGAATGATACATTCACTCACAGGATTACTCATGTTGATTTGACTAGTGGTGAATGGCCCAGGCGTAGTCTTTCTCCTTAGTTATGTTGATTTGACAAGGAGTGGAAAAGACTCGAGGTGTTGATGTTTCTCCAGGTGGTTGCATCGGGCAGACATTCTCCCAAGAGGGGTCACGTTGATTTGACTGAGGAGAATGATACATTCACTCACAGGATTAGCCATGTTGATTTGGTTAGTGGTGAATGGCCCAGGGCGTTGATGTTCTCCAACTATTAGCATCTGGCAGACATCCTCCCAGAGGGGCCATGCTGAATTGGCTGAGGAGGATGATACATTCACTCACAGGATTAACCATGTTGATTTGGCTAGTGGTGAATGGCCCAGGGTGTTGATGTTCGTCGTGTAATAGCATCAGGCATTCTTCTCAGATGGCCATGATGACTTGGCTAAGAAGAATGACCCAGGTGTGGTCTCTATCCTTGCTCATGTGACTTGACAAGGACCGTTAGAGACCCGAGGTGCTATGTGGGAGAAGCATACATCAACTAGGTGCTATGTGAGAGAAGTATACATCAATTGGATGCATGCCGGAGATGATTACATCAACAAAGGCTCATTGAGAAAGTGTAAGAGGGAGTTGGCCTCAAAGTTCGAAATCAAGAATCTGGGCGTGATGCAAAATGTCTCCCTAGCTAAGAAAGAGTGTTGAAGTTAGAAGCATCGGGCAGACATTCTCCAGAGTGGTCATGTTGATTTGACTGAGGAGAATGGCCCAAGCGCAATCTTATGGACTCTAGGTGCTTGAGGTGCAGAATGTCACCCTCGTTGAGAGGGAGTGTTGATGTTGAATTTTAATGCTTAGCTCATGCACATGTAGTTTATTTCATTTGGCATGTACTTGAACCATAAACAAATGCAGCAACACCATACACAAGTGCTGCAATAACCAAGATCACAAGAAGAATAACCATGCACAAGAACATAAGAAATATCCTAGGAAAACCCTTCTCAAACAAGGAAAAAACCCAGCAATCCTTTGTTATATTCTCAAGAGAAGATCCCCTGGACCATAGACCTTAGCACACAAGAGGGTGCTTACAAAAACCTAGAACCTAGCACCCAAGAGAGGTGGGCACTTCAGCCGTACATGCACTTGCTGAAATTCCGAGTTGACAAGTGAGAGTGTGTAATCCTCAATGGGGATTCACCTTTATTTATACAAGAACTGACACAACAAAAGGTGTGTCTATTGGCACAATAGGGCCGACCTTATTAACTCAATAATATAATTAATCATTACACGATATTAATTATCTTTCATATGGTGGGGCCGACTTGTACCCTTCACAACATAATTAGGGTTACAAGTAGATCTTACTCTCAGACAATATAGCAAGGATCTCTCTCATCCTCTAGTGCTCAACCACTAGGGACACGTCCACCTGTGCTCAACCATAGGGACGTCACACTCAACAGATCACTCAACTGAGTCCATAGGAGTACCATCTGAAGCACCATCTCAATCCGACTCAACTAAGTCCATAGGAGTACAAGGCAGGAGACCATCTCAAGCCGACTCAACTCAGTCCAGAGGAGTACAAGGCAGGAGACCATCTGAAGTCATCTCAACTCAGTCCAGAGGAGTAGACAAGAGACCACACGTCATCACAACTTAGTCCAGAGTTTGACGCACACCCATCACATGGGCACACATCGTCTCAACTCAGTCCAGAGGAGAACGACACACCCATCACATGGGCCCTCTCACAAATCGACTCAGCTCAGTCCAAAGGAGAACGACATGGAGAATGTCACACGACGTTGCAATCATCAACACTCCCTCTCATCTAGGGAGGCATTCTCCACCAAGCCAAGTCTCTCACAGAAGTACTCGAACTTCGTCCTGGCAAGGGGTTTGGTGAAGACATCTGCAACCTGCTCGTGTGTAGAAAGGTATTGCACGTGTATTGCTTTCCTCTGCACCATATCTCTGATGTAATGGTATTTGATCTCAATGTGTTTTGATTTATCATGAAACACAAGCTTCTCCGAGAGCTTCACACAGCTCTGGTTATCACAATGGATAACGATGGAATCCATCTCATGACCAAATAAATCTACAAGGAGCTTGCGAAGCCACACTGCTTCGCGGACTTCCACACACAACGCTATGTACTCTGCTTCTGCGATACTCAAAGCCACAGAGATATGTTTCCTACTACACCAGGAAACCATGGCAGATCCCAAAGTAAAACAACAACTGAATGTGCTCTTCCGGTCCACTACGCTCCCTGCCCAATCTGCATCAGCATATCCCTGCAATCTCATGTCTACACCGTAGGCATATCTCAGGCCATATCCAACTGTGCTTCGTAGATATCTCAACACATGCTTTGCTGCTATCCAGTGAGTTTGTCACAGCTGACTCATAAACTGACTGAGTACATTCACTACATAGCATATATCAGGTCTGGTGTTAACCAGACACATCAATGATCCAATCAGCTGTTGGTAAAGATGTGGATCAATCTCGCCTGAATCAGTAGAAGCCTCAGCCATTTTCTTCAAATCCATCACCATCAATGTAGGCATGGCCTTGCAGTCTATCATACCGAATTTCTTCAATATCTCCACTATATATTTTCCTTGGCTCGGGAAAATCTCATTAGTCCTCTGCCATACTTCTAGTCCCAAGAAGTAGTGCATCATACCCAGATCCTTCATCTCGAATTCAGAAGTCAATGCACACTTGCATTCAGCAATAAGACTTTCTGAACCGGTGAGGAGTAAATCATCAACATACAGGACCAAAATCAGGCACTCGTCACCAACAATATGGTAGTATAGGTTTGGATCAACAACACTCTTGTTGAAGCCCAAACTCATCAGGAATCCATCCATCTCCTTGTACCAAGCACGAGGTGTCTGCTTTAGTCCATACAGGGCTTTCTTCAACCTGCACACATGAGACTTTTGCTCATGTATCACGAATCCATCTGGCTGCTCGATGTAAACTTCTTCCTCAATCTCACCATTGAGAAAGGTTGTCTTTACATTCCCATATGATGTAGTCTCCAACCCATGGATGCAGCTAGGTCAATGATCATACGGATGGAAGTGTATCGGGCTACAGGAGCAAAAGTATCCTCATAATCAATTCCCTCCACCTGAGAGAATCCTCTAACCACAAATCTCGCTTTGTACTCCTCGACACTTCCATCAACTGCATGCTTGATCTTATAGATCCACTTGGAAATCACCACAAACTTCCCTTCCGGTCTCAGAACAATATCCCACACATCATTCTTCATGATGGATTGATACTCTTCTGTCATGGCATCTTGCCATACCTGCTGATCTGTTGCTTCTCCATGACAAGAAGGCTCGGTTTCAATGATGTGGCTTGTTATCCCCGATATCTAGGATAACTAGGAGATCATGTCTCGAGGCCCACAGGTCCTAGACATGGAGTACCGAGAGCAGGATTGACCCGAGCATGGCCCTGGAGGGCCCATCCTTCTTCTTCTTCGCCAGATTTGTCCTGTCAACAGCAGCAACTTCCATCACCATCGGCTTGGACTTGCATCAGAGAAGACTCTTGCTCCATGAGGTAATTGGTCCAAGGTATCATGGTATGTGTCATGTTTGATCATTAT
>SNQJ01S0010166.1:254047-264593 GCA_010110895.2 Picea sitchensis
GATTGATAATACTGTTGGCTTGGTCATTCTGTGATAGATATTGATGAATTGGTGATTTTTCATTGGCTAATTAGTAAAACGTTGAACTCATCTTATCTGTTACTTTGCTTTTTTGAATGAAATCAAATAATCAAGAAGTACTAACCCTTTGAAATTTATAACCTGCAAATATACATATAGTGTTGTTATTATCTTGTTCCGGGCAGGTGTTCTCAACAGGGAATTCACTTCTTTATTGGCTGATTAGCCGGATCATCTGATACTGGTGGTAACCTACGAGGAGGGATAACCTTAACTTTTGACCTTTTACTCTTTGCCTCTTCAAAACCCAAGTTACCGGGGACGTCTCCCCTGGGCTAACCTCCCTAAACAGAAAGAGCCCCCCCATCGAGGTGACATTGGGTGGGGAGGTTCCTGTTACACCAGTTTGTCCACTATCCTGTAGCCTGTGACCTAAAATACAAACTGCGCGATAACATGGCTCATGGCTGCAATGTAGCTCGAAAATCTATGTGGTCTCTTGCTCTCTCGGAATGTGCCTCGAGGAGCTGCATGTCCCTCTGCCTCCTGCAGAGTCTGTCGAGCCCAGGCAGGCCTTTTATGGCCTACTGCAATGTCTATGGGGACATCAGCTGGAGCTATGGGATCAACTGGATCAACTGGATCAATGATTGTCTCCCTCTGAATTGTTGAAGGGGGAGAAGGTACTATCTCACTGTCAATCTCCATCTGAGATTCTCTGGATCTTCAAAAGGCTATCTCTTCCTCAAAGGTTACATCTCTTCTCACCTCAATCTGTCTCTGACCAGGGATGTAGATCCGGTAAGCCTTCGAAGATTCACTGTACCCCACAAATGTACTCTTTTTGCCTGAAGGGTCTAGCTTGGTCCTCTTCTCCTTGGGTACATGTATGTATACTGAACAACCAAATACCCTGAAGTGTCCAACCTCAGGCTTCACTCCGGTGAAGGCTTCTTCGGGAATCATGTTCTTCAAAATCTGATGAGGACTCATGTTTTGAACATACACAATTGTCATGGATGCTTCTGCCCACATAATCATAGGTAGATTCCGATCATGTATCATCACTTTTGTTGCATCAATGATGGTTTTGTTCGTCCTCTCTACAACCCCATTTTGTCGAGGGTTATAAGGAACAGTGTACTCCCTCTTAATCCCTGCCTCAATATAAAAATCACTGAAATCCCTGGAGATGTACTCTCCTCCATTACCTGATCTCAGCACCTTGATCCTCCTCCCAGTCAAGTTCTCAACTTGAGCTTTAAACTCTTGAAATCTAGTAAGGACTCCATCCTTGGTCTTCAAGAAGTAAATCCACGTCTTCCGAGAGTGATCATCGATGAAGAGCACATAGTACAAATATTCGTTCAAGGAAGCAACTGTCATGGGTCCACAAACATCTGAATGTATCAAGTCCAAGATCCCCTTGGATCTGCTGCCACTGCTCAAGAAGGACCCCTTGACATTCTTGCCAAGAGCACAACCTCTGCAAACGCCATCATGTTGAACATGTATCTCTGGAAGGCCTGTTACCATCTTCCCTAGAGCGGGAAGGGCTCTATAATGTATATGAGAAAGTCTCATATGCCATAGCTCGCTCAAGCTAATAGTATCATGTAACAGGGCCTAGATTGGTCGGACAGTCAACCTGTATACATTGTTTTCTCGAACACCAATCACTCGGGCAGAATTCATATGTGAGTTCTTGTGCCATGCAAGAACTTTTCCTTCAGAGAAGGTAACGTTGTAGCCTTTATCCTCTAAGGCAGAAACAAAGACAAGGTTCCTTTTCATCCCAGGTACATACAGTACCTCACTAAACTGAAGGGGTATGTCAAAGTCTAGTTGGAAAGTAGAAATTCCAACTCCTTTCACAGTATATCCGGCATTGTCTCCAAGTACAACATGTAGACTAGACTCTTTCTCAACAAGGTCTGTCAGATGATCTCTATTTCCAGTCATGTGTTTGGAAGAACCACTGTCAATTAACCAAATATCACTATCTGTAGGAACCGTACCTGAGAGTGCTAATATGAAGAAGAATACTTCATCTTTTATGTCTTCATCTCTCTAAAGTGGTTCTGGATCAACATCAGCAGCGGATGCAAATTGTCTTCCTTTCTTCCTGGTAGGACAATTTCTCGCAATGTGTCCATACTTGTCACATCTGAAACACTGAATCTTTGAATTGTCTTTTTTGTGTTCATGTCCTGAAGCTGTTGAAGTCTTCTTGTCTTTGAATGCTTTGTTGAAACTTCTTCTATTTCTTCGGTTGCCTTTCCTTGCATAAGAAGCAAGGGTTTGATTGTCATCAAGATGGGAGTCTTGCACTCCTCTGGCTATGAGTCTGGTTTCCTCCTGGGTGTAGTCTGTCCATAAACGATCAAACCCCGGTAGATCTGCTCTGCCACTGATACTTTGAAGAAATGGCTCCCAATGTCTTAGAAGAGCATTGAGAGTAGTGAAGACAAGTTCTCTGTCTGATATGGTTTCTCCAATGGCACCCAGCTAATCTCTGATCTCTGAAATTTTCATGAAGAAGGTAGCAACGGTGTCAGCTTTTGTCATCTTGATATGTTGAAGTTGATTCTTCAATGTAAGAGCTCTGAGGGTGTTGTTACTCTCAAACATATTCTTCAATGCATCATACATCTCACAAGTTGTCTTCGGGGTAGCAATACGAGGTAGTAGATGATCTCTTACTGAATAGATGATTATCTTCCTTGCTTTGATGTCATCTGCCTTCCAATCATCCTTCTCTTCATCGGTAGTTGTTTCTGGTAGTCTTTTCTATCAAACTCAATAGGTCATCCTCTTCCAGGGTAATCTGTAGTCTTGATTTCAATGAACTGAAGTTGCTTGATCCATCAAGCCTATCTTCCACCAAAGTTTTGTTCCTCATGGTTTACAGATTCTTCCACAAACCCTAACGACTAGGCTAGCCTAGCAACCTTAGGTTTCATTGGACTTATGACTGCCAACAATGACCCTTGAAAGTTAAAAGAACACTGGTAATCTTGAAAAATCCTTCAATGAGCTACAGAAAACCTGAAAACCGAAATTCTGCAGAAAATTGTGGAACCCTAGAAACCCTAGGGCCAAAAATAAAAAATTCTCGGAATTGCAATCTGAAAGTTGTTGGAGATGCGTTGAAGGAGGTTGTACACTCCTATGCAAAAATTAGCCCCAACGTTTCAGTGGAAGGTGTTGAAACTAGCAAAAGAGGGGGAGTCGTTTTTGTAGTTGCAACAAGGGGGGACGGTTGGCTTCTTCAATAACTTGTGCAATGGTCTCTTCAGGAACTTTGCTCTGATACCATGTTGAATTTTAATGCTTAGCTCATGCACATGTAGTTTATTTCATTTAGCATGTACTTGAACCATAAACAAATGCAGCAACACCATACACAAGTGTTGCAATAACCAAGATCATAAGAAGAATAACCATGCAATAACCATGCACAAGAACACAAGAAATATCCTAGGAAAACTCTTCTCAATCAAGGGAAAAACCTAGCAATCCTTTGCCATATTCTCAAGAGAAGATCCCCCACACCATAGACCTTAGCACACAAGAGGGTGCTTACAAAAACCTAGAACCTAGCGCCCAAGAGAGGTGTGCACTTCAGTTGTACATGCACTTGCTGAAATTCCGAGTTGACAAGTAAGAGTGTGTAATCCTCAATGGGGATTCACCTTTATTTACACAAGAACTGACACAGCAAAAGGTGTGCCTATTGGCACAATAGGGCCGACCTCATTAACTCAATAATATAATTAATCATTACACAATATTAATTATCTTTCATATGGTGGGGTTGACTTGTACCCTTCACAACATAATTAGGGTTACAAGTAAATCTTAATCTCAGACAATATAGCAAGGATCTCTCTCATCCTCTAATGCTCAGCCACTGGGGACACGTCCACCTGTGCTCAGCCACAGGGACATCACACTCAACTAAGTCCACAGGAGTACCATCTAGAGCACCATCTCAAGCCGTCTCAACTAAGTCCATAGGAGTACAAGGCAGGAGACCATCTCAAGCCGACTCAACTCAGTCCAGAGGAGTACAAGGCAAGAGACCATCTCAAGTCATCTCAACTCAATCCAGAGGAGTAGACAAGAGACCACACGTCATCACAACTCAGTCCAGAGTCTAACGCACATCCATCACATGGGCACACATCGTCTCAACTCAGTCCAGAGGAGAACAACACACCCATCACATGGGCCCTCTCATAGATCGACTCAACTCAGTCCAGAGGAGAACGACCTGGAGAATGTCACACGACGTTGCAATCATCAACATATGTTTAGACAACATCGGGAAGAAATTCTCCCAAATTAATAATTAATAATATTACTAATATATATAATAATAATAATAATAAATAGTTATTATAATTATTAGAGACGCATCCTTGCATGGATGGTCACCATATGTGCCTCTAGGTTTTCTATATATTTGGCACATTCATCATCGTAATACCGAACCAATCATAGAATCTCATATACATCACATATACAATCAATCATATCATCTCATATACAATATTATCTCATATAGAAAAATCAACATATTCAATGAGAAGCCACCAGCCTTCTTTCTTCCATCTTCTCTCTTTCTCTTCTTGCTTCCTATTAACGCAGGATCTGTACTTGCAAAGCCCACCACAAGATCCCCAAATCTTGTGTAACTATGGAAGAAACTATTGTTGTCACCTTAGTAGGATCTTCCCTCATTTTAGCGATGGAAGAGGTCCACCCCAAGGGAGGCTTCCCTGGTGACATCAAGGGATCAAATAGCAAGTTTCATAGCCAAGCCTACAGCCCCCTACCTTGATCACCGGTTTGTTGGTCTAGGTCTAGGAAAGAGAAGAGGTTGAAGATGATTTTTGTAACTGCCTGGAACAAGAACACTTTGCAGCATATATACAACTACTTCCAAGCTAAAGTACGCAAAATAACCTCTTTTAGACACTAGACGAGATAGATTGCAATGGCTGTTACAAATTTGCAGCAGTAAACAATTATATGACAGCAGTAAATGATTTGTAACAGCAGCAATAATTAGTGCTCAGAAATACCGCAATTGACCATGAAAAGCATATAACCAATAGAATACTATCTCATTGTTAGAGGAAATTTCTGAGTGAGTTAAGCCACCTTTAGATGAGTGCATGCAGCAGTTAATGTAGTTATAGATGGTTGTAGCAAACCTTTATAACAGCAGCAAGTAATATAGTGAGTTTTCTAGGGTTAGAGTTAGTATAGTTAGTAGGATACTTTAGAGTTTTGAGAGCGGGGTTTTATCAATCACTTTCACCACAATAGTTGCTTCAAGACTAGTGCCTTTCTAGGGCTATGGGGTCTCAAATGCATCCAAGCATGAAGGTTGATCTACTTGAAACCAAGAGATAGGATCTAAACCCTACGGTGCAAGCACATTTAGGCCTTAGACTTTAGATCTTGAGGAGAAGGACGTATAGGGTCCAAGCACATTTAGGCCCTAGATATAGTTTCTCCTTTCTCGTAGCTTCAACTAGGTCAAAGATCAATTGTTTAGGGATAAAATCCTAAAGTGCTATCACTTTAGGGATTTAGGGTTCTAACCCTAGCAAGGACAATTAACCAATTTTAGACAAATAAGACCTTGTGAGAAGAAGAAGCACTTATGTTCCTCTCTTAGGATTTCAAATTTCAATAAACAAGACTTCTTGCAATTCACCATAAACATCAATAGCATAACAAAGAATTGCAGAAATTTACTTACTTCATCCAAGAAACCAAGAGCATTTAACCCTAATTTGCAGAAATATCCATCAAAAATCAACCAACCATCCACAAGAGATCCATTCCAAGCATAACGCATGAGAGAGAAAGACCAATAACCCCTTGGGGGCCAAAAATTTCAGAAGTAGCTCTCACAATGGCGAGGAAAAGATGATGATAAAATGAAAGTGAGGGTTAACCTTTTTATATGAGGCTACCCTAACACATTTGTCCATGTAATATGTCAACAACAAAATATAAGTGGGATCAACCCCTCATTTAACCTGTACAAATGCTAAAGTGCAAAAATTAAATCATAATGAGCCACACGTGTGAGACGTCAAGCCTCCTTAGGCAATGAGGGGGCCTCCAAAGGCCACGTGGCATCAATCTGAAGCAAGGTGGGAGCAAATGATGTATCTCCTCACCAAAAGTCATGCCATGCATCATCAATACCCCAAGAAATCACCAAACCCTAGCTGCGTCAAGCTCTAGAAGGTGACGTCACCACCAAAATAGGGCCAGCATCCAAGCCCAGGGAAGCTGCATCTCGTCTCTACCATGTCTTTGATTGTTTGTTGTTGCAACGTCCCTGATCCTGGTGAAAAATAAGATCCGGGGTACTCTACCCAGCCTATGGGCTTCCATCCCATCCTATGTGCAATCATGATTGAATCTGCTCATACCAAGCCCATATGTCCATCGTCCAAGGTTCCAAGGATGTGAGAGTTGATGTCTGAAGGTGGTGAGTCAATGGATGACCCACTACTCTCCATCACACGTGTCAAGGTCCTGCAATAAAGGCACAACATCCTGGGTACAAGCCCAGGACGTCCCTCAAAGAACCATGTCAGGGCCATCCAAAACAAACCAAAGTATAAGACAAGGTTAGCCAAGGTTCATAAGAAACATTAGTCCTTAGAGCATGCAAAGTAAGTTGTAACTTAAGATATAAGCCATGTAAGACAATTCACCTCAGTATCCCCTTCAAACATCACACCAGCCTAGGACCCCATGTGAGTTGACTAGTTTAAGTATGGGAAGGCCTTCATCCAACCCTATTAGGTACGCCACCTAGACAAGAAATAAAATAACCCAGGTAGAGGGATAGGTCCTGAGGGAAGCAGGAAATAAAGAAACCCTTCAAGAGTAAGTGTGATAGTGATATGGTTTAAGGGCTTACTTCATGGCTTATGGTGTCATTTAATCCATTTCTATGAGCGCCTTTGTGTAGGGTGCGCTTGCTCTTGAGTTACCTCATTCTTAGGCATTATTTTTTATAATCCCCCTTTATCAGTCATCTTACTAGTCCGCTTTATCATAGTTGCAAGTCCCCTTTTATAAGGTTTCAAGCTATAGCATTATTATTTGGGACCAGGGTGGGCATTGAAAGAGTAGAGCTCAAGTTTGGATTGGCTTTTGTTAGTCCTTTGCTATCGTTCCTTTCTTTCTTTAGCATCATTTTCTTATTCTTTTAGTAGCAACTGCAATCAAGCTCTAGGCCTTCAGCCACTCTTCTCATGAGAGATTGGACCATGAACCATTACCGAAGTTTAGTACACTATGAGAGGCTCGAGGATGGAAAGTGTAAAGTATGGTGGGGGACGGAATGTTATCCTTGTGAGGGTCCCTCAGTAATACCCCTTTTCCTTGGGCGGTGACAACACGAGACTAGGGCATAGAAGCTAACCACCAAGGTGAAACAAGGCAACTAACACAATTTCCCAAGCCAGTGATCCATTATCCAACTTCAACCAAAGATCCTCATCCACATGCCCGAAAAATTAAGCACAACATTTTGCATGAAAGAAGGACCAACATACCTCATGGTGATGATGGCTTACCATCTCCCATACTCTGGTTGCTTGGATGTTATGATCCTTGGTTGACCTGTAGCTATAAAGGTGAATGAGGGGGGTTGTTGGGTTGCCATCTGTGGACATGTTGATCATCATCATAGTTGGAATTGTTATCCCCATTTTGTGGATAACTAAGGATATTATGTCTCGAGGCCCTCAGGTTGCAGATATGGAGTGTCGAGAGACTACATGACCAGCAATACCCTTTGCACAGATGGAAAACCCACTCACCACCACAGATGGTCACATTTTTGCAGATGGCATCCACCACACCAGCTGACTTCCGTAAGGCAGTGGGCCTTGCTCCATGAGGTACAAGTCAGTATTATGGTGAGCATCACTTCAATATTCAAGATATTTGATTATGTTGTATCTTAGATTGCTCTAGACTTCATGATATATGCTTGGACATTATGCCTTTCGCCCTGCTTCACCTTGGTAGTTGACGTTGTGCCCTAGTAAGTGGTCTTCCTTGGGAATGGGTCTACTACTAGGAAATCCCTTAATGAGCCACCATACCATTCTCGACCATACTTACCACTTTCCATCATTATTCCCCTCCATTTCCTTATCTCTTGGGATTTTAGGGTATATTGACCCAAGAAGGGGTTGTCCCCCATTCTATGGGAAGAAGGGGTTGAAGGCCCAGAGGGGTTGATGTTGGGTAAAAGATAAAAGCCTTGTATAAACCTTCTAGATGCTTTGCCCGGGGATCACCCAAGAAAGCAATGAAACGCTTATCTTTGAGTAAAGGGGACCCACAATATAATAAAGAATGCTTAAAAGGTTAGTTGAAGGATAGGCGGTCTCATCATGAACAGACCTATCACGCCCATGAATATCTAGTGGCATGACATTACCATCATCTGGTCACCAAACCAGGGTAATGGCTCTCAGTTGCATGGCTAAGAGAAAGGGGGTCTCATGACGAGCCAACCTTCTCATTTCCACTAGGTGTTTGTGAGTGACATTGCCATCATCTAGTCACCACACCAGGGCAGCGACCTTCAATCTCTCCTTACGTTATTTTGAAAGAAAAGACAAAGAAGAAAGATAACAGGCAATTGATGGGCTTGGAAAAAGTGCATTGCGGACGAAGGTACCACACACCCTCTACAAAGGCACCCATAAATGAGACACTACGACCCCTTGTATGTCATGAGCCCTATGCCCATTGAGTCTTGACCCCAACCACTTCATCCACTTTACATGGCTTAGAGAGGGATCTCTTGGAAGCTCTCCTTGACCTAGGGCAAGATCTACCCAATAGGACACCTCGTCAACCCTCCCATATTCAAGCTTGACGAGTCGCATAGTATCTTTGAGCAATTAATTGTTTGATATAATGATCTTTGATGCACATGTTTAGATGTCTTATTTATTGATTCGATTCACTTATCATGATGTTATGACTTGAGATCCTTGGAGGGCATGCTCATTTGTCTTTGCAGAACCTAGTTGGTGGATAGTTTTGGGAGAACAAACCTAGCTTGAGCTTCCATGGGGCTACAAGCCCACAGGTTGGATGTCAGGGGCCCGCATGCCAGATAAGAGAGATCAGACTTGGAAGGCCTTGATGATGACTTGGACGACATAGCCCAAGCCTCACTTGCCAAACGATTTGCCCAAGGGGGGCAAAATGTCCTATTTTTGAGCTTGACGTCATGCTTGGGGGGCTAGAGCATGGTGGTGAGGTACCACTCATTTGACACATGGACGTTTTGAGGAGAAAAGGGTCGTCACCATGATGAGAGTTCTTAGATGCTTGGCATGTGGCCTTTGGAGGCCTACCCATGCTTTTCCAACACCAACGACTTCCTCAAAGTGGCAAAATGTTCCCTAAAGGGGAGACGTCCTTCTAGAATTAGGGTTTTCTTATGTGCAAAAGTGAATTTTAAATGAATTACTTTGTAAAAGGGGGCAAGATTAGGGTTGTTGACCCCTAATCTTGTGTTTTACCCTTAATTTGTGGACAAGTCACCTTGGTGACATTGGTATAAATAAGAGATCATAAGATCTCATTTTAACATAACTCTCCCTCATTGTGAGAGGACTTGATCTGAAATTTTTGCTATCTTTGGCAAGATTGTCTCTTTTAGCTCTTGTTTATGGCTATCTATTGATGAATGGTTGGTGGAAGTCTAGCGCTAGCCTTGGATGATGTTCTCTAGCTCTTATGGTGGATTATCTTGGCATTTCTCTTGATCTTGGTATGGTCTTTTATTATTATGCTATTATTTTTTTTCAAGTCAAGTATTGTTATCCTAGGAGCTAGGTGGGAAGTGTTAAATTTTGAGCTTGATTTCTTATGCGGATTATTTGTTTATTTTCTTCAACACTTTGATTCCAGCTTAATACATTTCAACAATATAGAATCATAACTGAATAGTAATAATCATGTAGATACGTAAGCATGCACATCAACAACACATATACCCTAGGGAAACCCTGGACAGGGAGAAAAACACCTGCAAACGATATTCCTTTATTGCATTAATAATGTAAGATCACTTACAAATATCCACCATGAATACTCTGCTCTTAAAGAGCTTTCCAAGACGAATTAGACTGGACTGAAAAGACCTTGTAGAAGATGAGAGACTTTGCTGATATAATTTTTGGTTATTGACCAGCACTGTAGAAAAGACTAAGCGTTGCCTGGGTGCTACTTTGATGCCCTTTTCTGGACTTAGATGCATCCTTTCTTACCAGGGATATACGTTGGCTTTTCTTAGAAGAAAGAAGGGCGTTTCCCTTGGAAATGTTAATGTTTATGCCATTATTATAGTTCTTTGCATTTCAATAGATAAGAGCATCATAAGAACAAGATCACTGAGAAATACACATTCACAAGAGACACAACATTTATCCTGGGAAACCCTCTAGGGGAA
>SNQJ01S0010166.1:277404-316689 GCA_010110895.2 Picea sitchensis
TTTGATCAGAAATGGTGGTTGCATGCTTTTATTGAAAAGACCACGTATGGCTTATGTTTATAGATAGATTTGTATATATATATATATATATATATATATATGCATATTAAATTAATTCAGACTTCCAGTCTGTTCTCGGGAAATCTATACCCTTATCTGTCTCAGGTAATACCCTGGATAGATCTCTCCATAGAGACACCCTTTTTGGAAAGCTCACCAAGAACCTGGAAAAGGATTTGTAGGCGCAAGTCTTAGTAACCCTGTGCGAGGAAGAATGATCCTCTTGAAATCCGAAAATGGCAGCGTAGGGATAAGTATCGATCGAAGGATGAGATTCGGTCGGAAGATCTGCGATCATTCACGACCGTTAGATTGGAGGAATAAATGAGGGCGTTAAATGCCTTAACCCTTTTTCCTTTGTATTCGTGAGTAGCGAAGAAATCAGGACCGTAGATCCCCAAGGTCCGTGGGAGTATCTGGACCGTTGATTTTTCCACGTCCAGGGAGCGGTGGGAGAGTGCACAGCGCGGGACAGGTCTGAGCCGTCAGACCTTAGTCCGAACACCCGTCAGTCATTAGATCTGACAAGAGATGCACGGGGGTTAAACCTTCGTGAGCAGCAGAAGCGAAAAGTCCCGAAGGAGTTGGTATCGGGATCTCAGCATTCGGGAGTTCGGGTGTCCTGAGGATGAAGGTCTGGACACTCGACATCAAAAGTTCTGAATTTGCGAAAGGATCGGAGTCATCCGTCTGCGGGAGGACGCGTGTCGCGAGATCATCTGCTTCGGAGACTCGGGCATCAAGACTCACAGAGGTGAGCGTCTAGACTTTGCGAGTGGCGAAGTCGCGGAAGAATCTGAGCCGTCCATTGGAAGGAGGACACGTGTCGCGAGATCCTCTCTATCGAGGATTCAGACATCGGGAGTCAGAGGAGGAAGTCTCTTGACTTCGCGAGTGGCGAAGTCGCGAGAAGATCAGAATCGTCTGTCTGAGGAGGACAAGTGGCAGAGATCGAGGGATCTCGCGAACTCGGAGGTTCGCAAGGTGAGAGCCCAGGAGTTGGGTGCTCCAAGTCGCGAGTGGCGAAATCGCGAGGAGTAAGGATCATCGTTGGATCCAGGTCACGGGAGGACCGTTGGATCAGAGCCTCATCGCGTGTATCGCGCATTCGGAGGTTCGGAGGTTGAGAGGACCTCTTCTCGACATCAGAAGTCGTGAAGTGCCGAAAGCCGGGCACGAAGGAACATGTGACAGAACCACAAAGTGGGGCCCGTATGATTGACAGGCGGACACGCATCGCCTGGAGAAAGGAGTTAACACTCCGTTGACTTCTCACATCTCGAGGATTCGCGGGATAAGAGCATGAGTGCTCAACCTTTCGACGTGCGAAGTCGCGAAGTTGCGACGGGAGCTAGCGCTTAGCCTAGCCGTTGGTCACGCACAGAGGGCGCTGACAGAAGGGAGCTATACCCATTACATGATTTCAGATATCATGAATTTGGGAAGGAAGAGTCAGGAGTTTCGACTCGTGAACTCGCGAGATTGCGAGTTGCGACAAGCGCCTTCGGGAATAGGCCTTGGTCATAGCGTTGTGGTCGCTCGGAGAGGGTGGAGCTCGCGCCTAGTGTTGTTCGCACAGGGGAGCTTCTGAAAGGACCTGTGGATCGATTGGAAGAAGATTCCAGTTGGAAATCAAAAGGGGCTGCTTTGGCTCATAAAAGAAACTGAACGATCCTTAAGACCGGAAGGTCGCGCAGAGATCTGTCGACGTAGAGGTGGCGTCTGCAGCCTGTGCTAAGCTCCGTAGGTTTTCGGGGATTCCGTCCCTCGAGAAAAGGCGAAAAATTTATTACACCGCAGCGGGTGTGTTACATTGTGGCAATTGATTATCATTCTGCCTAGTTAAAGCTACATTTTCTTGTCTTTTTTCAAGCAATTCCAAGGCATATTTTTTGCAGCTGTAACAAAATACTTATTGTTGTTGTAAACTATTATATTGCTGCAATTTTATATCAGCTAGCTTATTTTTCAAAGGTTTATGGTCTTATGAAGCACTAACATCATTTTTGTACTTGAAAGTTGTCATATTTTCTTTGTTGTCTTGTTCTTGGCAGGTACACTCCATTTTTCATTATTGCTTCATCCCTTAAAGACCTTTTGACTTGAGTGACCAATGAGAGGGGGATTTTCTTGCATCCTTGCCTTAGTTTTATCACCCCTTTAAGTCATTGGGGACGTCTCCCTTGGAGTAACTTTGATATACTCCTAAAGAGAAAGGGGTTTCCTATTAAGGTGACAGTGATAGGTCACCCCCTGTTATGCCAATCTTGCATTTACTTGCCTTGGGCTTTGGGCAAGTACAGATTGTGCGATAACAAAGCCAAGAAAATTCCAAGGTGCAAAAGTCAATTGGTTGTATTTTTAATTGAGACGCCTCCAAGTCTCACATAATTGAGGCTAGACAAACTCAAAGAAGGCAGAAGACAATTAATCAATTAAATAGAATGTGAGTTATCCTTCATGCTTTGGGCCAACTTTCTGTTGTAGTTTGTATATTTATGTAACATAAAATATGTTAATTTTCCAAAATAAATAAATAAATAGGATGCCCTTTATACAGGCACAAACATACATCCTCATAGACCCATAACCTTTAGTGGTTGACGTTCATCTTTACAAACATTTGATTGTAATTGAATGGACATAATTCTTAATTAAGATGACGATTATGATGATTTGCCAGTTTGCCCAATGAAACTAAGACCATCGGCTATTATCTCAATACAAAACTCGAAACGTATATAGAATAAGACGTAAGGGTAACTTTAAGAGTGACATACTGATTGCAAGTATAGAGTTATATCTAAGATATAAAGATCATTTACAAGAACCAAAAAAACAAATGAGTGGAGTTAACATATTGAAATTTCTGTTAAATACAGTAGGATTTGATAATCTTAGCTAGTATTTCAAATGATAATCGTGAGCTTGTGAAGCTAATTTTTGGGAAACATGAAAACAATTTCCTTCGCAATTTCACTCATCATCTGCTTTTGTAACTAGTGCTAATCCATATTAATTGATGCAGACAGGTTAGATAATCCATGGTAATAAGTAAACCATGAAAATCTTTTATCTTTGTTAAAATACTTCTACTGTATAATTGAAATTTAAATAAATGTCAAATTAACAAGATTAACCAACAGAAACACTATAAACAGAGAATAAGAATCAATAGAATGTTGCAGTAACATGCAGCTTCATAAAAAATTCATAGTCAAACTAGTATTCTAAATAAATGAGCATAACTTTATACATCAAAATGAGAGAAGGTATAACATGAATCACATGGCATGTCTGTAATTACAATGTGGAGAATGCAGAATGTACAAGTGTTACTTACTATCAGCACCTCCAAGCTGAGTAACAGCCTCCACAAATCGGTCATGCAGATCAGTCGTCCAACGTAAGCGTTGCTTTGCTGATCCTCCACCACATGCTGTAACAGGACTACCATCAGAATTAGAAGAAACGTCTGAAGGACCGGATCCCCTTTGCTGGTGTCCTTGGACCCTTTGAGGAGTCATGCCAGTTGTTGAAAACTTTTTAATTTGGTACATGCCCTAGAAGATATGAAGCAGGACTGCTAACTAGCATAATCTACCTGCATGCATCGTAATGCAAGTACAGGAGTAAATCAGAATATCTAACATTGAATCTTTTAAACCTATCGTTGTGATACAATTATGCATATTAACAAAAAAATTGTCTAGGATTCCAACAATTGAAAACTACAAGGGACGGTAACTTTTGCAGCTGCAGGTCAGAATATCCCCAATGTTTTCTTGACATTTGATTGTAACAGGGTTTCTAAATATTCCAAAGGGTAGGATAAATTGCATACTCTATGAGTTGCTTCTATGAAAGTCTCTCTTTTTGGCATGCCAAATTGCAACAATTCAAGTAAGTTTGACAAATGAAGAGTTGTTAAAAGCTGGTTTGTGGTTTTTACATTCCAAGGAAAATGACAGAGTTGCTAGATGTTAAATAACATCCAAAGGCAGGCAGAGTCGAAACAGATGGTAAATGTGATGACAACAGGAGTGGGAAAGGAAAAGGAATCCCCCAACAAGCAGAATGTCATTTCCTCCTGACTGGTGTGTCAGAGTACACAAGATGGACTGATTTATGGCTAGTTTAATTAGAGTGGCTACTCGCAAGACAGGATCACATAAAGAATTATATGAAACAAATTAAAGTTCAGGCTGTTTTGTAGTCATTGGTATCCTCCAAGAAATTATTGGGTCATATATGAAGGTAAGGAAAATGCAAGCAACTCAATTGAAAGATAGTCGGAACAAATCTTTCAAGAATTGCTTCCCAAAAGACAAGGCTCCAAATAAAAGTATTAAAAATAAGTTGATTAACCTACCACTTGGAAGCAGCCCTCAGTGTACCTACCCTTAACAGAGTCCTGTATAGAAGCTAAGTACAAACCAGTTGCGAAAATGATGACCTTAACTCGATCTATCTGCAAAAAAGTCGAACTGCGGGCAGCTTTGTAGGGCACATCAATTCAGATAATATTTCAGGTGTCTTCTCACAGTATGTTGTTTAGAATTCTGTTCAGTAACTTCACGATATACTTTCAGAAATACGCTTAACATATGTGATTGAAAGGCATATTCATTTAATTCACTTGCATTACCAGTCTGTGCAAAGCAGCCCTAAGTTCCAGATAGGGATGCTAAACTAATTCCACCTTGCTATACTTCAGAGCTCCAGGTGCTGCGAATTTCAGAACAAGTTTCAACTATTAAGGCCTAGGTGCACTTAGCATCATAAAAGAATTATCCCTGCCTAGAATAGGGCAATTGCAATTAAATCGATGTCTGTGCAGGTAGCTCAAGGGCGAGATTAGCCTTCACAGAGCCATTGAAGAGGGTAAACAGAAGAAAATAATAAAATAAAATATCGTAGTTCTATAAGCTTATGCACATAAGTTTTTACAGTCACGAGAATTTTAGGATTTTCAGAATGGTAAAATGAAAAACGCAGACATACCTCGGGAAAACCTGTAAAACTTGAAGCGTACTGTTAGGTTTTAGAGCAAAATTCTGAGAGCAAGAAGAATCGAATGGCATTTTACGAATCCAGTTCCGCAGGTCGAATCCCTTCCACGACGTTACACTCTTAACGTGAACAAAGATGGCGCAAAGACATGAACGTCTTCCACTTTGTGAACAAGGCATGGCTGAATCTGATCCTTCCATTCGCCAAAATAAGACAAATTAATGAAGCTTTTATCATCATCAACAGCATAATAAAAAGCTCCCCTATAATTCATCGCCAGCCCAAAGCCGACGCCACCGTCCACCGGCTTTTACAAGTACTACATATTCCATCAGAAGAAAACGAGCTCGCTTCCCACGGACACGTGGTCGCCTTCCTTCCGGCATACCGGATCTCTGCCGTCTTCACCGGCTGCGGGCGGTGTGAAAGTGCAAGTGCAATGGAAACCAACCGTAGACAGATTAATTAAATTATATAGTTCAAATAATTTGCAGCCATCGGTTTGGTTTCACTTTTCTCTTTATATGTGCAGGTGAGTGAGCATCAGGGCATTAAAGCTTAGCATTTAATGTGAATCTAACATTAAATATAAAGCCTTTCCTAATGAGGATTGCTCACCTGTGTACAACACATTACTCAATATGGTATTATTATATTGATTAAAGAAATTGGAGTACATGTGTAAACTTGTGAGGTGGCTCCCCCACATTTTGAACCGAAAGAGTTTTGAGTATTGATGCTTATTTTTGAAGTTATAGGGTTGAATGCATAATTATTTCCTTGCTAATTATGCCTTGTCTTGTTCTTTCAGCGTCACACTGTGAGAATGCCTCATTTAATAAAGTATACCTTTAAAGTATTCAATGTACTTTTATGACTTCACCTAAGTGCATTGAACAACGCTCGAATTCCGTGCTCGGCAAGAAACTCAAGAATATCTACAATTTAGTTATATCACTCATTCTACATGCATGCTTATGATGTGACATTGTTTATATATATATATATATTATAATTTATAATTTTAAAATTAAAGGAAAGTTGAATGTGGAATGAAATTATTTAAAATAAAAATAAAAAATGTTCAAATTGAGTGAGGGATTATTTTTAGGATATAGTATAAATTTTGTATGTTTTTTTTTCTTTTAGGATATAGTCTAAATTTTATATGTTTTTTATTTTTTTTATGGTGGGATTATTTTTAGGATATAGTCTAAATTTTGTATGTTTTTATCTTTTAGGATATAGTTAAAATTTTATATGTTTTTAATTTTTTTTGTTATTTTTTTTTTTTATGGGTTTTTTAAAAACAAGTAAAAATTTTAGAAAAATAGTTGGAATAGTAAATTTAAATGATTCAACCTATATTTTACCAGTGTTTTAGAGGATTTTGAGAGCTTTAAATTGATTTATATATTCAAAAATAAGATTTTAACATTATGTAAAAAAACAAAAACATAAAACTTTTTAACTACACCTTATTATTTCTAATATGAATGTTTTGGTCATTATGTTTTATACTATAAACTTGTTTGAATTTTTGTTTTGACTAGTATTGTTGCATGTCATCAAGTCATGTGTATGGCTTGCAATGTGGATATGACCGTGTCATTATGGTTAAACTAAAAGAGCATAGTGATTTTTGGGAATGTTCATAGATAATTGTTATTAATTTGACAAATAAAATGTGTGTGGAATTGTGTGCATGTTACTCAACTACCATCATTCCCATACTAATATTGTCACCAAATGGAAATCAATCAACTATAAAAAGAAAATTTTATGGAAAAAGCATGCAAGTGTAAATGCATTCTAAGGTGAGAGTGTTCTAAGGAGGGTATGTGTAATTGCACAATAACCATCTTGCCTTGATATGTATAAGGATCGAGTTAACCTAGAAACCCTTGAATTGGGCTTGAAAGGAAGCTTAGTCAAGAAAATTGCCCCTACATTATGAAAGTCGAATTTAAGGTTCCATGACTTTGATTTTTAGCATTTACTTATGTTTAAATAAAAAATGGGTAAAGTTATTATTTAGTGTTTGATTGCTTGTTGGATAAATACTTGTTCAAAAATATATATATATTGAATGCATGTTAAATTAGGAATGATAGTTAAAAAATTTAAGCAAAAGAAAAAAAAACAGTGTTGACATGGTGTCAATTAGATACTACAAAGTAGTGGTCACCTTGAACACAAAAAAAAGTAAGGCAAGAATTTTCTAATCTTAACTTGACTATTATAATATAAAAGAAGAGAATCAAGTTAATAATATTAATATCACTAAATTTTACATTTTTATAAAGTTTTAAAATAAGATTTATATCAACAACGAAATCATTAATAATAATTAATAAGAAAAAGCGAAAATAATATAAAGATTTTATCAATCCTAATTTAAATGATCTCACAACCATTTTTCTAATATTATAAGTTAAAAGAATAAAATAAATATTTACAAATTCATAATCAATTTTCATAATCTTCATAGAAAACAAGGTATTGGACTAACCTAAAACCACTTGTCAATGAATTCATATTTTTTATTTTTTAATAAGCCTTATTCTTAATAATATAAAATATAATTTACTCATTTTTATAATTTAATCATTCAATAAAATTCTATTAAAATTTCTTACTATAGTCTAAACATTTTTAGTTTTTTTTAATGATCATTTTTCTCAAAATTCGACTAAAAATTTAGAAGAATTATTGGAATCACAGAGATTAATTGTTTTTTTTTTAACCATGAGAATTGGTAACTCGGTGGAGTGATCTAGGCTAGATCTGGGATCAAATCTACTCGTTGCCACTATAACCCAAGAGTATATCCAACAACCTATAAGCCAGATATACCAATAACTTGTGACTTAGCAAGGGTCAAGGTATCTCGAGGCACATCGAAGTGGACCTCTATCCCTGGGGGCGTCTACTCTTCTAGCCTTATCACAACAGGCCAACAAGTCACTCGTGGAAATTGAATCCGAATCGGGAGGATAACAAACATGCTACCCAATCACTCAAGTTAAACCTATGTGACATCACAGATATCAATTGTTGAGATTGCACAATCCGAGTGCAATAAGGGTTTTTTAGGGTGTTAAATCCATTTTTGCAATCAAAAATGCAAATTGAGCAATGAAAATTGCAATTCCAACGATTCTTCTATGGCCATATTCCAATGATGATTGTCGAAAAAAATCCAAATTGTAAAACATTTAAACTTCTCTAAAGTTTCTTAACATTTTTCGAAGGTGGCAAAACCTATCATATCTTAATTGTTAATCGACAACGAAGACGGTCATCATTGGCTACTATCCAAAAATGCGAGCTAACTCATCACCATTATTCAAGAAAAATCACACCACCTAAATCTTGAATTTTTAACCTATTTTTTTATGTTCAAAGAAGACAAAATCTCAACCAATTAAAACTAATTTCTTAACTTACTAACACTATAATATTTTAATCATTTCATTTTTACTATATTCACATATATATATATATATATAATATTTTTTTTTTAAATCTAAAATTTATATTGATATTAAATTACAACAAACATCATTATCATCAATAATTTTAGGAAAGAGCTAAACGATACCAAGTGGGGTAATATTTCTATCGTATTGTTGATTTATGTTTAATCAATGGAGCGCTTTTAAAGAAGAAGTTAGTGGTCACCATCTCATATAAAAAATTATAGTGGAAGTCCTTTAATCATATTGAAAGGTTTATAATTCATAAATTGTACCTCTCTAAACCATTGAATTCGTTCACGAGTCCAAGTTTGATTTGTCATTTGCTTTAAGTCTTTTCCTAATGTTATTGTCAATATATAATCATCAATCAAATATAACTCAAATTTAGTGTCCATTACGTGTGTTCTAATGATATTAAGTATGACGTTTGGTTATGTACCATTCATTTCATTATTGTTCTCATCATTATTCCAAAGACTTTTTAAGCTTAAAATGTGTTCCATGTTTGAGTATCAATGATCTCCACACTTATGTCATATTTATGTCATAATATTTAGGTAGCATAAAGCATTGTTATATTTTTGCATTTAGAGTAGATAAGGGTTTTATAGTCCAATATAATATAGATGTTGTTATGTATATATGTGATAGTATTTGAAAAACAAATTTAAAAAATCAATATAAATATATCTTAAACTTGGATTTATCCAATATCAAGAGGAATGAAATTTTTTAAGGTGTAAATTTTTTTATCAATTTATTTTATGTCATGTATTAATTCATTTATATTAAATGATTAAAAAAAATTACTCCTCAAGAAACTTGATCTCTTTAGGTGCTTGATAAATCTGAGTTTAAGATGGATCTTCACAAGTTATGCTTATTTGTATTTAGTATAGAAAAAAATAAAATGAATCATAATTTCATAGAGCATTTTTTTTCGGAACTCTCTTCGAAAATAATGTTTTCCAACAAAAAGGAATGGAAAAAACACATTATTGAAAGGCCCTTATTTTTTCCAAGAGTTGTGGTATATTTTAAGGAACTGGTTTTTAAGGTTCTTATTAGCACACCAAGGTCCCTTCAAAACACAAGTGTTGATGGCATTAGTGTATCTACAAAATGAGTTCGAAGTTCAAGAGCAATTACAAAAAATGACTTGATTTATGATACAATATTAAAAGTTGATTTTATCATGTAAATGAGGGCTTCCATGCTCAGCGAAAGGAGGGTGTTGTTATCACCCCCTAGGGTTCAACTCTCCCAAGTGGCATGTTTTTCTTTTATGTGCTAATGCACATCTGCAATGGAGTCATTTATTGCAAATGGAGCCAAGTGCAAATCTTAGACAACATCTTAGGTAGAATAGATACCCCTTGTCGTGGTTGTGTCAAGTACCTAAACTAATATACTATTGTTGTTAGGATACTTAAGATTTTCATTCATCTCCTTAAGGTCAATATGACCAAGACCTCGTGTAATTTTTATCATGCATGGACCTTGATAGAAACAATAGTCTTCAAGCAGCATTGTGAAATATATTAGACCCTTACGTGCACATTACACATTAATTAAATTCACCTTTACAAGGTCCTTAGGTTTTGTTATCGCACAAGTTGTAGTTTGGGAAAATCTCGACCCAACCACCAAATGGCGACAACTAAGAGAGCACCTACCCATTGTCACCTTAGGCAAGTGTTCCCGTCACTTTAAAGGTCATGTAGTCACCTCAAGGGGGGAATCTTGATGATCCTAGGGGGGAATGAGATGGAAAGTGAGATGTATGAATGGAAGCCCCTATAGGTCAAGTTACTAGACGGAAAAGGGAACTTGGTGATGATTCTTGAGGGTTGTTTGAGGTTTCCAAAGTCTTGAGTGACCTGCAAAGCGATAGTACCTTCTTGAGACACAAAGAAAACCAAGTATATAATGCAATATATCAAGTGGACAAACAAGTTAAGATTGTTGTTCCTAATAGCAGCAAGTAACAGTATATACCAGCAATGAAATTGCACAATAAGTTACTAAACAAGTGCTAGAAATCAGGTTAAAAATGCAAGAGATTAACTAGCTAAACACTAGTGAAACTCAAGATTCAAAGACCAAGAAACTAGCATAAAAGGTAAGGATGTTGTAAACACTTTATGCAGCGATATAAATCATCCTTATGGCTGTAACAAACAAGTTATTACAACAGTAAATTAAACCACCAAAACTCACAAAGAACCCACCCAAAATTTGTGCTAGATCAAGTAGAATAAAGTGGCAAACTCTTAGTTGATTTTGAAAGTTGAAATGCAAGTTACAAGTGAAAGAAAGTTAGGGTTTTTGCAGCCCTAATGGATGAAGATAACAATATATAACAACAGAAAGCAATACCCCTTTAGAGGGGATGCCTTAGTGGCTAAGAGGTGCTCTGGGCACAAGGAACAAAACCCAAATTGCATAAAGTTGAAATGACCGGAAATCACGTTTCCCAATGCAACTATTATATTTCTCCAATGCAAAATATTCAAATTAGTGCCTTTAAAATTGAGTAAATGGAGCCTTAAAACAAAGAGTTAGATCAACAAAGACCCTAGGGATGTAATCCCTTTTACTTCCTATGAAATGCCAACCAACTTAGGGTAAATCTAGGAGGGTATACACACTTGTATTTCTCCTAGAGACCCTTGCTCAAGAAAGACTTTTAACCCTAACAATAATATGAAGTAATGATTAAGGGTGTATCCAACATACTCCTCCCTATGGTTTCCACCAACAATAACCAAAATAAGCAAAGAAATAAACAGCATGTGCAGACTTTTCCTTACCTAATCCAAGACATGAGATATCAAACCCTAGTTTACCATGCAAAATCCATCCAAGAGCCAAGAGAGCAAGTATTTAGGGGGTGTGAATCACTCGTCCTGATCCATTCACCAAAAGACATTTCACAAGAGAGAAACACCATAATCACCAAGAGTAGCGAAAGTTTCATCCAAATACTTCTCACAATGGGAGAGTTATGTTATGAAAACGATTTGAGTTTGATCTATATTTATACAAAAAGTCCTAGATATAGTTTGTCCACATAAACTAGGGTAAACCACAAGATAAGGGGTCAACAACCCTAATCTTTCCCCTTTTACAAAATAATATTAAACAATTGATCTTAAAATTTACTTTTGCACAAAAGAAACCCTAAAGTAAGAAGACGTCTCCCCTTTAGGGGACGTTTTTTACACTTTCCAAGTCATTGGAGAAAAATGTGGAAGTCGTTAGGGCTCCTTTAGCCTCCTCTTCATGTGTCATTCCTTCTCCATGCTTCATCTAGTCAAGATATGCCAAGTTTCAATGTGTATCTCTATCACCACCAAACCCTAGCCCCTTCATGATGCCAACCCTCAAGGAGATGACATTTTTCCTCTCCTAGGCAAGTCGTTTGGGTGGTAGAGGCCAGGTTAGGCCCGTCATGATGTCTTCTAGGCCTCCAAAGGTGTGTCTTTGTCATTCGGTATGCGGGATTATTGCCCCATGGAAGCCCAAGCTAGGCTTGTTCTCCCAAAATTGGCTACCAAGCAAGGTCCTGCAAAACAAAAGGGTACGCCCTCAAAATATCTCAAGTCAAAGATATCATGAAAAGTGTAAACTACTTCTAATAAGAAAGGCACCTAAACATGTGCATCAAAACTACCTCATCAAATTAAACAAATGCTCAAAAACCCTATACAATTGACCAAGTTTAAGTATGAGAGGGGTATCATAAAGGTCTTATTGGATAGACCAAAATCCTCAAGTAGGGGATGCTCCCAAGGATGGCCTTTCAAGGTTATGTAGTGGATGATGAGGTGGAAGGGGTTTATACTTCATAGGTCGATGAGTTTCATTACATACAAGGGCTCGTATTATCTCATTTATGGGTGCCTTTGTAGAGGGTGTGTGGCACCTTCGTCTGTGATGCACTTTTTCCAGGCCCATCTTCTTGCCATTCTTTATTCCTTTCATATTTCAAGGAATAAGTTGAAGGCCATTGTCTCAGATTAGTGTCCAGATAATGATAATGGCATTCACAAATACCTCACGGAAATGAGAAGGTTGGCTCGTGATGAGACCCCCTTTCTCTAATTTGTATAACTGAGAGCCACTACCCTGGCTTAATGACCCGATGATGGTAATGTCATACCATTAAATACCTATGATCATGATAGGTTGGCTCGTGATGAGACCTCCCATCCTCCAACTAACCCCTTAATCATTTACTATCATTTATTATTGTGTCGGTCCCCCATTTCTTATAGAGAAGTGTTTCATTGCTTTCTCGGGGATCCCTGGGCGAAGCATATGGAAGGTCTATATTTAGTATTTTATCTTTTTATCCAACAACAATCCCTTTGTTCCTTCATCCCCTTCTTCCCATGAATTGAGGCATGTGCCCTTCTTAGGTCACTAAAGTCAAAGGGCCTAGAAGAGGGCAGTATGATGGGAATGTAATGAGTGGAAAGTGGTATGTATGGTCGGGAATGGTATGATAACCCCTCAAGGGACCCCCAATTGAAAAACATTCCCAAAGGTTGGCCACTTACTACGAAATCTGACACTCACCAAGGTGAAACAAGGTCAAAATCATAATGTCCAAACAAACATTCTATAATCAAAAGTAGCTCAAGTACAACACGCTTAATTGCCTTAAATATTAGGGTAATTACCTGCAAAAATACCTGACTTGTACCGCATGGAGCAAGACCCATCTCCCTTCCAGAAGCTAGCTAGTGTGGCGGATGCACTAACAATGGATCAAAATGTGGTGATATAGTGGGATTTTGTATGTGCAAGTGGACATTGTTGGTCATGTAGTCTCTCGACACTCCATATGTGCAACCTGAGGGCCTCGAGACATGATCTCCTTAGTTATCCCACAAAATGGGGATAACATATAGCTCCTACTTGGGGACATGTGCTCGTCGTAGAGTGCATGAGAACCGTGACATCTCCCGGTAGACCCATGCCTACATTGAAACAAGAAATCATAAAATCTAGGGTGGTTTTATCACCCTTCGTCCATATACATCAAAATCCAAATGAAAACTAATCTAGAAAATAAAATTTTAACATTTGTTTTTAGAAATTTCTAAACCAAGCATGAAATCAATATAGAAGTAGAGAAAAATGAAATATGAAATGCATCTAAACTAACATGAGCAATCGAGATGAAAATGCAAGGAAATAAAGATGACCTACCAACTTACCTAGGGCCTTGGGGCCCTGAAGATCAAGCGATAGGTGATGTCAGGTGAAGTCATACAACCAGTGCAACCAATTGATCATCTCATCAAAGTATCTCCCATGTGCTTAATTATGTAAACAACAAAGATAAGTCAAGCACGTAATGATCATGATCATAAATAGATATATAATCAATCATGAAATAAAACCCATGGAGATGAGTGGGAGGGAGGAAATCCCGCTGGAAAGAAGAACCATCAGTTTGCTCATCATGCCTGAAAGTGTAGCCACAAGCCCGATAGATCCATCTCTTAACGGAACTATCCTATATAGACAATGGTTCATCTTCTTTCACGCACAAATATCCATTGCTTGTGGAAGACTAAGAGGAGATGAGAGATCGGAAGAAGACTACATGGCTTGCTAGAGAAGAAGATAAGAGGTAAGGGATAACCTCCTGTCTAGAGAAAAACTCCTCCCTTGGACTTTGGAAACGTCGCTTCTTTATCTGCAAATCCCCACCAAAAGTCTCAATATGAAAGTAATTTTGTTTGATAGTGTGGACCTTGGAGAGCCTTAGGTTGGCCATGGCCTAGTGTCTATCAAATTCCGAGCACAATGGTTGAAAATCCTCATAGAACAAATCTGCATCCTCAAAGGGGTACATATCAAGGGATGACTGAATATCACCCTGAGTATGATGTGACAAGTCATCCTTGGATGGACGGGACAAATTTATAATCATATCATCATCAGGATGCCAAACATTTGAATCACATACGTATGAAGACCATTCTTCTGATGAGAACTCAACCCCCTTTGCTTGAGATCCACCCTCAATTTCGTAAATGGTGTCTCCATAAAAATGAGACAACCACCATCCCATCTACGTCTCCCAGTTTGTATGAACTTTTCTATATGCTCATCAACCAAATTCAATGGTTCTTTCATAAAACCATCAATATGACTGAAAATAACAATCTCTTTGTCTTCGTGTGTAGGAAGGACAAAGGCCAGGGAGGATTCAACTGGATCTTCAATTTATTCATCATCAAGACAGATCCCTTCTTCAACATCATGTGTGGGAGGGGAGCATGGTTGGACAACCTCGCCTTCATCAAGCGGGAGAAAATATAGTGGTGCTTCAATATGTTGTGCTTTATCAAAATTGTTTTTTCTCTTGATGGGCACGCTCTTCCATCGCCTCTTCATTACACGAGGCTTGATCCTTATTGCAAAGTGATTTCTTTACCTTTTTTCAAAAGGATCTGTCATATCCGAGGGCTCCTCTAATACTTCTTCACTTCCAAATTCATGGAACAAAGCATCATCAAAGTTTTCAAAAGGACTATAACTCATCATGTTCTCTTCTTGATGTGCAGAAAAAGCAGAGGCCTAGATGTCTTCATCAAGTGGAAAGGCATATATAAGCGCTTCATCTTCATCAAATGTCTTGTCCGAATCTTCATCGGGATCTTCTTGGTTGCTTTCTTCACATATATTTTGTAACACCCCTGTTTCCCCCAGCTTGTAATTAATCATAAAATAGGATTACCTTGCTAAGGCATGTGGAAAATGTAAATGTATTATTGTTAAACTACCCATAACTGATTGTTGGGGGGTGAAGACTTGAAGTACGAGCCATGATATCTCTATAGGAAAGAAATCAGTTGATAAAGAAAGGACCAGTGGTTGAATCATCAACCACCCCCATGAATGGAAGCATGGTCTAACTGCAGGATGTCATCTCGAAGTACCATAGAGACCTGCAAACCCAAGCTTCCTTCTGACAGAAGGAACGGGACAGGTCGAAAAACTTTCAGAGGAGGGAAGGTAAGATACATACAGAGATAGCAAGAGAGGAGACACGAGATGAGAGCACGATCTCGTAAGGGAGATGTGTGAACCCAAAAGGAAGTGCCAAGAACACGACCTGAAGGACCCGAACACGAGCTTGATGTTGAGGAAGCATCTAATAAACCTCGCAGGGTCGTTGTCCCAGAGAGAGTTTCTCTGAGAGATGGTGTAAATTCCCTATTGATATAATGGCTTGGCACGGGGGTGGCCAGAGTGCTAAGAATGAATGCCTCTGAGCCTATGGTTGGGTGGAAAGGTGCACACCCACAGTCAGTTGGTTGGATGCAACTTGTAATAGATAAGTATTCTCATACCCTATGAAATTAAGTTGTAATTATGTAATGAAATGGGATATACTGTGAAGGACCCGAGGATGTGTATGTTTGCTTAATGGTTATACTTTATCTCTTTATTCCTGTTTAAATTATGTATTTAAGCAAGTATGGATTGGACATGTTTTGTATTCGTAAATGCTTGCGCTCTGTGGTGGCTTAAGCTAGATCTAAGAACTGCGAGTTCGTCGACCTTGGGCATAGTTTCACGTACGCATGTCGACACTCCTAGTCATTATGAGCCCCTTGAAGGAGGGAGTTTGTTAAAGCTCAAGAGAGATAGTTCGCTTATGCACAGGCTCTCTGCAAGGCAGGCTGAGGCCGAGAACCACTTAAGTTCTAGAGTTGAGGAATGAGCGTAAGGGGTACGCGGAAGGATTATTCCAAGCGTTAAGTTCAAGAGAAAGAGCTCAAAGCTCTTGAGCCTTTCAGAGCTAACGAAGCTCATTAATAACAATGAGGTTAAAGTATCAAAAGAGAGGGACCCTTGTTTGGAAGATGAATGGACTAAATCTGTTCGGAAGAAACCACGGTATGTTGTGACCATTGGGTAAGGGAAAGAACGTGGGAGTTAACCCTGGAGTCATTCGGACTTTGCGAGTTCAACGAACTGAGCGAGTTCGTCGTAAGGGAGGTAAAATCCCCAAAGTCCCGAAGTTAACTCTAAGCCTTAGATCTAAGGATGCACGGGAACTGTCCCGACCGTCAGATCTAGGAGGTAGACTATAATCAAGTTACCAGAACTACCCATGACTTAAGAATTTGACAGCGGAGATGGATGGGAGCCATTTAACGGGAGGAGAGGCCATTTCAGTCATCAGATTAACTCAAATACTCACTGGAGTTACCGAATCAAACATGAACCGCTCAATTTAATCAACAGTTGGGAATCATTGTGGAGTGTGAAGGTGAATTTAGCAGACCTGCTAGTTCACAGCCCACAATCAACCCATGTCGTTGATCTCATCGGGGATGGAAGATCAATGACTAGGATCAAACTAGATTCAAGTGAGCACTTTCCAGATTGTGGAGGTTGAGCTCTCTGATAAAGAGCACGCATGTTGGGGCCCCGTAATTACTGTGAATCGTCGATCGTCATGGACCTTCGATCTGAGTTTGACGAGATCCCTGAAACACAAGGAGTGCGTGGGAAATTGAGATCTTCGAGAAGATCAATCTCAAAAGAGATAAGCGCTTTTCAGAGGTGCAAACGAGGTCCAAGAGACATACTCATAGAAGGAACAAAGGCCGAGGCCTTTGAATACTTAGAAAATCCTCTAAGCTAGAGGAAGTCGAAAGCTCAGGAGCAGGAGCGACAACAACTGTCAGATCAGTTGTGGAGAGGAGCCTGGACCATTAGATAAATGTCCATTGAACAAAGGAAGCGTAGAGGAGAGGAAAAAATCCCATATGTTGGATCTGAGCGCGAAGGACCAGTAGTCGTTGGATCTGGAAGTTAGTGCATGAGACTTAACCCGTGTGTGCGCAGGAGAGTGGACTTGTCAAAGTCTCGAAGTCTCGAAGTAATTTGGGACCGTCCATCGTAAAGGATGACAAGTGGCGTAAGATCCACAACTTTAGAAGTTGTGGACAGCGAGGAGGACAAACAGCCGAAGTAAATCCTATTCGTTGATCGCCAGGAGACACATGTCAGCAGATCAACAAGTCAGAGAGTCGGAGAGCCGAAGTGAATCTCAATCGTTCGATTAGCCGGAGTGAATCTAAATCATCAGATCGTCTAAAGTAAATCTCAGGCGTCGGATCACCCGAAGTGAATCTGAGCCGTTGGAGTTCAGTAGAGACGTGGAATAGATCTATGAGCTCAGGGTAAAGTCCCGAATTAATTCATAGCTGTCAGATCCAGAAGGACATGTGACGACAGATCGCAGACTTTAGAGAAATCACCTTGAGAGTTTCAAATTGAGAGTTGAAACTCCTGAAGCCCAAAACGACAAAGTGTCGAAGTGTTGAAGAGCCGAAGTGTCGAAGCGCTGAAGTAGATCTAGACCGTCAGATCTAAAGGACAGATGGCCTGAATCTGTGGATTTCGGGCAAAGACCCAAAGTAAACGTCGACCGTTGAATCGTTTGAAGTAGATCTGAATCGTTAGATCCAGAGGACAGATGGCATGAATCTGTGGATTCTGGGAAAAGACCCGAAGTAAACGTTGACTGTCGGATCCCCCGAAGTAGATCTGAACCATTAGATCGAGAAGACAAGTGGCATGAATCTGTGGATTCCGGGCAAAGACCTGAAGTAAACGTCGACCGTTGGATCGTCCGAAGTAGAAGTGAACCGTCAGATCCGGAGAACAGGGGGCACGAATTTGTGGATTTCAGGTAAAGACCCGAAGTAAACGTCGACCATCGGATCGTCTGAAGTAGGTCTGAACCACCATATCTGGAGAACATGTGGTGTGAATCGGTGGACTCCGGGTAAAGACTTGAAGTAATCCTTGATCGTCAGATCAAGTGGACACGCGTCAGTGGATTATAGCCTTCAAATAAAAGCCATTGGGAAAAAGAGTGAAGTTTGAGATTTGAGATCTCAGAAGTCTGGAGACTCGAAGTAGGTCTTGACCGTTGATCGAGAAGAGGGCCATGGGACCGTTGATCTAGTTGAACGGTCAAACACCCGAAGTAGAAGCAGGGTCGTTGATTTAGGAGGACATGTGTCTGCAGATTGTCAACTCTAGAAGATTGATGTATGGAGGAAAGAAGGGTTTGAGATTTGAAAAGTTTGAAGTCCAGAATCATGAAGGAGATCACATCCGTTGATTTAGGAGGGGTAGTTCTGGTCCATGGATTTGAAAATGGCAGATCTGAACCATTAGTTCAGACAGTACCGTCAAGCTCGGGAGATCGACGGTCCAGTAGCATTGCGGGGATCAGAGATGCACAGAATTTAAAAAGTTGAGGGCGGGCCACAATCCAAACCACAGTTTTGAAGAAAGGACAGGTGGAGGCTCGAAGAGAATTGCGGGCCGAAAGGTAGTTTGGTTTCAAACCGCCTTTGGTCACTCTCGAAATTGTGTGTTTGCATGAGGTTATCGCCCAAGGTCACCTCAAGGAGGGGCTTATTAGAAAAGGGGCCAGTACCCAAACTCAGAGATTCCCCAAGCGCGAAGGGAAGGTCGTGGGTACCATTAGACCTGTACCCAGAAGTCGAAAGGGTCTGCATTTAATTACAGAGCGAGACCATCAGGGTATTAGAGAGTCATTTGGCTTCAAAATTGGAGATCCTTGACCGGGGGGTCAGACTGGTTCCTCGACTTTCCAAACTAGAAACCATGAATAGAGAATCTATCCTTTAAGAAAAACAAAAAAAATTATGCCCCATTGTGGGTGTGTTACATCTTTCCTTCAAGCAAGTTTTCGTCAACTTCAATAGAATCAAAGAATTCACCATTGTGATCTTGATCTCTAACAAGTTTGCAAACTTCTTTGGGAATCAAGAATGATCGATCCTGAGCTGGGAAACCTTCCTGGTAGTCATATCTCTCTGTCACAATGTTACACAGTGACTTTACTCTGAAATAGGCGATGGCAACCTCCCATGCCATGTTGAGGGTAGGCTTCCCCTTATAATTGTGGAGGATAGATTTACACTCTTTCTTTCTTTGCACACAAAACTTGACCAGGAAGTCCTTATCGTGGGAGTGTTCAAGTAATTGTTCACATAACTCATTGACTTCCTGTATGTTTTCCTTGAGGCACTCGAAACTTTCCTCATTACTATCATCCTCTTTTTCTAGGACTGTTATCTCATTGGACTTTAGATGGAGGGTCTCCTTCAAATCTTTGATAAGGCCATAGGGAAGATTTGCACATAGAAAGGAATCCTTGAGATCCTGAATAGTATCCTCAAAATTCTGAGTTCTAGGGCCCCAATGCTAAAGAAATTCTTGGATAAGGGATGTTGGAGAAGATATACTTCTAGCCTTGCAAGAATGTTTGAGCTAGTCTCTCTGCTTTTCTTCAAGTGACAAGAGAAACAACCTTATTATTACATCATCTTGATCACAATCTAAGTCTAAGATAAGTTGGGTGAACATGACAATGTGTGCAATGGCCAAGGAAGGATCACCATCAAACTTTGGGATGGATTCAAGCTAATCCATCGGGCACTTGTTCGGATACCAATTAACATCCTCAATATCTAGGGCCTTGTATGCCTCATGGAAGTGCCACAGAGACATACTTCCATCACTTAGGGAAATAACTCAATGGAGTTGCCAGATGAGTTCAAGGCTCATTAAAGGATGGAAAAGGGGAAACAAGGAAAGGTGTGTTCAGGGAAGGTGGAGTCGCCAGATTAGCTTTAAGAAGAGCTCATCAAAAAGGTGAAAAGGGAGCGTCCCTTGTCGAAGTGTAGTTAGGGCTCAGAAGAGGATTCAAAATCCTTCCCGACAATAACGTCAAAATGTCATCGCACAAGTTGTAGGCTAGAAAAAGCCCGAACCAACCACCAAATGGAAACAAATAAGATATCACCTACCCACTGTCACCTTAGACAGGTGTTCCCATCACTTTAGAGGTGAGGTAGTCACCTCAAGGGGGGAATCCTGGTGACCCTAAGGGGGAATGAGATGGAAAGTGAGATGTATGAATGGAATCCCCTATAGGTCAAGTTACTATATGGAAAAGGGAACTTGGTGATGATTCTTGAGGGTTGTTTGAGGTTGACAAAGTCTTGAGTGACCTACAAAGAGATAGTACCTGCCCGAGACACAAAGAAAACCAAGTAAACATTGCAATATATCAAGTAGAAAAACAATTTAATATTGCTTTCCCTAATAGAAGCAGTAATTAACAGTATATATCAGAAATGAAATGGCACAATAAGCTGCTAAATAAGTGCTAGAAATCAAGTAAAAGATGCAAGAGATAAACTAGCTAAACACTAGTGAAACTCAAGATTCAAAGACCAAGATACTAGCATAAAAGGTAAGGTTGTTGTAAATACTTTCTATAGAAATATAAATCATCCTTATGTTTGTAATAAACAAGTTATTACAGAAGTAAATCCAACCACCAAAACTCACAAAGAACCCACCCAAAAATTGTGCTAGATCAAGTAGAATAAAGTGGCAAACTCTTAGCTGATTATGACGGTTGAAATGCAAGTTACAAGGGAAAGAAAGTTAGGGTTTATGCAACCCTAATGGCTAAATATAAAAAATATATAACAATATCAAGCAATATCCCTTTAGAGTGGATTCCCTAGTGGCTAAGAGGTGCTCTAGGCATAAGGAACAAAATGCAGATATCATGTTTCCCAATGCAACTATTTTATTTCTCCAATGCAAAATATTCAAATTAGTGCCTTTAAAATTGGGTAAATGGAGTCTTAAAACAAAGAGTTAGATCAATAAATACCCTCAGGGTGTAATCCCTTTTACTTCCTAGGGTATGCCAACCAACTTAGGGTAAATCTATGAGGGTATACACACTCATATTTCTCCTAGCAACCCTTGCTCAAGAAAGACTTTTAACCTTAACAATAAGATGAAGCAATGATGAAGGGTGTATCTGACATACTCCTCCCTGGGGTTTCCACCAACAATAACCAAAATAAGCAAAGAAATAAATAGCATGTGCAGAATTTTCCTTACCTAATCCAAGACATGAGATATCAAACCCTAGTTTACCATGCAAAATTCATCCAAGATCCAAGTGAGCAAGTATTTAGGGGGTGCACATCACTCCTCCTCATCCATTCACCAAAATAAATTTCACAAGAGAGAAACACCATAATCACCAAGAGTAGCGAAAATTTCAGCCAAATACTTCTCACAATGGGAGAGTTATGTTATGAAAATGATTTGAGTTTGATCTCTATTTATACAAAAATTCCTAGACATAGTTTGTCTACATAAACTATAGTAAACCACAATATAAGGGGTCAACAACCCTAATCTTTCCCCTTTTACAAAATAATATTAAACAACTGATCTTAAAATTTACTCTTGCACAAAAGAAACCCTAAAGTAAGAAGTTGTCTCCCTTTTAGGGGACGTTTTTGACACTTTCCAAGTCGTTGAGGAGAATGTGGAAGTCGTTGGGGCTCCCTAAGCCTCATCTTCATGTGCCAATCCTTCTCCATGCTTCATCCGGTGAAGATATGCCAAGTGTTAATGTGTAGCTCCATCACCACTAAACCCTAACCGCTTCATGTCGTCAACCCTCAAGGAGGTGACGTTTTGCCTCTCCTAGGAAAGTCATTTGGGTGGTAGAGGCTAGGTTAGGCCCGTCATGATGTCTTCTAGGCCTCCAAATGCATGTCTCTGTCATTCGTCATGTAGTCCCTAGGCATCCATCCTGTGGGCTTCTTTCCCCATGGAATCCCAAGCTAGGCTTGTTCTCCCAAAACGGGCCACTAAGCAAGGTCTGCAAAACAAAAAGGTATGCCCTCCAAATATCTCAAGTCAAAGATATCATGACAAGTGTAAACCACATCTAATAAGCAAGGCACCTAAACATGTGCATCAAAACTACCTCATAAAATTAAACAAATGCTCCAAAACCCTATACAATTGACCAAGTTTAAGTATGGGAGGGGTGTCATAAAGGTCCTATTGGATAGACCAAAACCCTCAAGTAGGGGATGATCCCAAGGATGGCCTTTCAAGGTTATGTAGTGAATGATTAGGTGGAAGGGGTTTAGACTTCATAGGTTGATGAGTTTCATGCCATACAAGGGCTCTTATTATCTCATTTATGGGTGCCTTTGTAGAGGGTGTGTGGCACCTTCATTTGTGATGCACTTTTTCCAAGCCCATCTTCTTGCCATTCTTTATTTGTTTCATGTTTCAAGGACAAGTTGAAGGCCACTATCCTAGATTGGTGTCCAGATAACGACAATGTCATTCACAAATACCTCGCGGAAATGAGAAGGTTGGCTCGTGATGAGACCCGATTTCTCTCAGTTATGTAACTAAGAGCCACTACCGTGGATTGGTGACTAGATGATTGTAATGTCATACCGCTAAATACCTATGATCATGATAGGTCGGCTCGTGGTGAGACCTCCCATTCTCCAACCAACCCCTTAAGCATTCACTATCATTTATTCTTGTGTGGTTCCCCCATTTCTTATAGAGAAGTGATCCATTGCTTTCTCGAGGATCCTTGGGAGAAGCATATGGAAGGTCTATGTTTAGGCTTTTATCTTTTTATCCAACAACAATCCCTCTGGACCTTCAGCCCCTTCTTCCCATGAAATGAGGCACATGTCCTTCTTGGGTCACTAAAGTCAGAGGGCCTAGAAGAGGTTAGTATGATGGGAATGTAATGAGTGGAAAGTGGTATGTATGGTCAGGAATGGTACGATAACCCCTCAAGGGACCCCTAGTTGCAAAACTTTCCCAAAGGTTGGCCACTTACTAGGAAATATATGACACTCACCAAGGTGAAACATGGTCAAACACATAATGTCCAAGTAGACGTTCTATAATCAAAATTATCTCAAATACACCATGTTTAAATGCGTTACATATTAGGGTGATTACCTGCAACAATACCTGACTTGTACTGCATGGAACAAGGCTCATCTCCCTTCTAGAAGCTAGTTGGTGTGGTGGATGCGTTGATAATGGATCAGAATGTGGTGATAGAGCAGGTGTTTGTATGTGCAAGTGGACATTGTTGGTCATTTAGTCTCTCAACACTCCATATCTGCAACCAAAGGGCCTCGAGACATGATCTCCTTAGTTATCCCACAAAATGGGGATAACATGTTTTATTATGCTTTCTAGGCCTACTATATGCTAGTCTCTGGTTGGATGTTGTTGGGTCCACCCCTTTAGGGTAAGTCCCAATCATCTCCACAATGAGTGCATTCCCAACCATATATCTAGATTGCAATCAACAACCATGATCACTAGGGGGCGATGGAACCCTATTTCGAAGCATACAAGTTAAAACCTGCACCGATCACAAGGTATCATGTCTTCCTATACCATTTTACCTAAAGGTCTTATTCCTTTTACAGTGGGGTGATATCCATTGTCAATCTCAAGAAATAAACAAATCTAATTGAACTCCTCCACTAAGTCCCACACATCTTCCCATAGAAATTATTCCCCATCATTGATCTAGAAAATTATCAACGATCAATATCTCAACACTCCAAAAGACCCCTCCTTCCATGTGTGCAAATTTATCACCTGCATGAATGGGAAGGGGCCATGTGTCTCCCTTCCACTTAACTACGATTGGCTAAGAAATGATTGTTGGCTCTATTCCCCACCATTGATCTTATCCAAATCAATGGCCTAGATTCTTCTACAAATCTAAAGAATATGGTCCATTCCAATAAAACTAGGCTAAGTGTTTCCTCCTCCATCCATCTATAAGTATTAATTCCCATGCTTGCTTCTTTGAATTCATTTCCACACCATTAATCGGAGGAACAATGAAGGGTTAGGATATGCTTGGGTATAATGACCCACTCTCTCTAGCATGCAAGTTTATGAGCTACACAAATGGGGGAGCACCACATGGCTTTATCTCATGGCCTCCACTCCATCATAACATCACATGAAACTTCTCTCGAGATTCAACCCTATCCATTAATCTAGAAACTATTCAACAACCTAGATCCTTTTGGATTATAAAGGCCTTCCCCCAACGTGATGCACTTTTATAACCCACACAAAAAAGACATTGCCATGTGTTCCTAGTGCAAAATGTCAAGAACTCTCAAAATATATAGAATTAAGCCCTAGACACCTTGTGACCAACTTGTCTAGTGAATTTTAAAGCTTTGTTAATCCATTCTAGTCCTTTTAAACCCATTCAATTGGCATTAATAAAGTAAGTCCACAGAAGAATTTTAAAAAACAATACGACACATGCACATTGTGTTTGAACAATGAATGCACATGGTGCTCTGTGCCTAACATGCATAATTTCACATTCATACACACAAAACATGCAATAATATATTTCTTATACAAGGAATAATGCAAAATGAATAAGTATTTTGCACATTCATAAACAACACTGAAACACTTATATGTTACTGGGAATTGTCCAAGAAATTGGTTGTGCACAAGCAATATTCCACCCAACTATTGGCCTTTAATGAGAATGCCACCCCTATGTTGGACTATGAGGACACCATGGTGAAGGGATCCATTTCACATAGTTCTCTTTCTCCAAACCGAACTCAATTACCCTTAATGATTGACCAATATCTCCCCACAGAGTGCTATGAGCAACTCTACCAATTACCAGAGTAGTTGATGGCACTCTCCTTCACCCTCACCCCAGATAGCACCAGGAAGGCCTGCTTCCTTCTATGATCCATAGTCCCTTGAAGTACCCTCCCCTATAGTGTGTTAAAACCCCAAATACCAGATATCATTTTAAATTCCCAACAACCTTTTATACTTAGAAAATTAATTAACCATAAATTAATTAGTTGAACTGTTGAATAAAAAATACACTAGCATTTAACAGTAAATATGTAGTGGAACAAAAAGTAGAAAATCGGTCATACACAACAGAAAAATCAATCTCACATTCCACAATTGTTTACCCTGGAAACCCAACTTGGGAAAACTAGCATTCAATGTTTCTATTATTATTTTGGTCCTCAGAGAAATCTGAATTTTTACAACAAGTTGGAACCTGTAACTCAACCCCTCTAGAAAATCTACCCACATAAAATCGGCCCACTGAAACCCTGTGCTCATCCTCCTTCTCAGTTGTACAATTTCATTAGTACAAATCTATACAGCTCAACCCTCTCTTGTCTTTTCTAGGATCTCCTTGCTGCAACACGTTTCCTTCTCTTCATCCCCGAGTATCTCACTATCCCTTGAGAAAAACACTCTCTCACAAATATGTGTGTCTTCCTCCTCACCTTAGGTTTTCTTTCATAACTTTTCAATGACCAAAACCTTAACCCCTAATCTCCAAAGTGATGGATGGCTAGGATTAAATCCTAAGCCTCACATGAGATCAATGGCAAATATTAGATCTAAGTCACTTAACCTTATAAAACCTTAGTCAATAGCCAACATTAATTAATAACTTTAATTAATGTGATTTTCCTAAGTTAAACTTTGGAAAGAAACATAAAAGTCACTTACTTAATAAATTAAGCAATTACCTAGAGAGGCTTTGGACATCTTCTACATGCTTGACACCTAGCCTATGCAGAAGCACATGTCTGAGCTATAATCATCATCACTCCCTCCTAATGAGGAAGGCATTCTGCACCATGCCCAACTTATCCATGAAGGAAACAAACTTGCCCTTTATCAAAACCTTGGTGACAATATATACGACCTCCTCATTCGTGGATATATAATGAAGCTTCACTACTCCCCTGTGAACTTTGTTCCTAATGAAGTGATATATGATCTCTATGTGTTTGGACCTATCATGAAACTATGGATTCTCTGATAGTTTTATGCAACTATGATTGTCGCATTGGATCACTATTAGCTCCAACTCCTGATCAAATAAACCTGTCATCATATTGTGAAGCCAGATGGTTTCACAACTTGCTAGACTTGCTGCCATGCATTTGGCCTCTATTGAACTAAACCATGAAATCATTGTTGATCCCAAGTTGAAGCAACACCTTGAGGTTCTTTTCCTATCCACTGCACTCCCAGCCTAGTCTAATTCTGTATAGACATGTAACTGCACTCCACCACTCCTGACATGTCTCAACCCATACTCCACTATACCTCGTAAGTAATTAAGCACATGCTTCACTGCAACCTAATGCACCCTCCTCGACTCTACCATAAACTAGCTCAAGGTATTCACAACAAATCATATATTTGGCCTAGTGTTGACCAGATACATCAAGGAACCAATCAGTTTCATGTACAAAGTATGATCAACCAACTATGACTCATAACCATTCAACTTCTTCTGATTGGTTATCATGGGAGTCGACATAGGCCTGCAATCCACCATTTTGAATCTCTTGGGGATATCAACCACATATTTTCCTTGTCTCGAGAAAATCTCACTTGTCTACCACCACACATCCAATCCCAAAAAGTAGTGCATCATGTCGATGTCCTTCATTTTGAACTTTGAAGCTATATCTTGCTTGCACATCTCAATGAGCTTCTCTAACCCTGCAAGGAATAAGTCATCTACATAAAGTACCAATATGAGTGTATAATCGCCAACAACTGTGTAATACAGGTTGAGATCCACCTCACTCTTGGTGAATCCCATGCCTAGCAGATACCCATCAATCCTCGAGTACCATGCTCTTGGTGCCTGCTTGAGTCTATATAATGCCTTCTTCAATCTACAAATATGAGAATCTATCCCATGCACCTCAAATCCCTAAGGTTTCTCAATGTACACCTCCTCCTCAATCACTCCATTTATGAAGGTTTTCTTAACATCCATCTGATGTATCCTCTATCCCATTCCTAAGTAAATAGTTATAACATCTTATTGACAGGTCCAAATGGTCCGTCAAGCAGGTAAGGGAGAAAGCCCGATGGCAGGTCCCAATTAGACCTACTCTCGTTTGATGTAGCACTTTCGACCAGTATGTGGGCCTAGTTGCCACTAAGAATTAAAAGAAGAAAAAAGGGGAAGACAACGATTTGTCCCCCAAATAATTCTAATTAATTCTAAATCTACTCTAAAACAAAAACAAACTAATATACAACTACTTCTAACCTATCACATGGAAGAGAAAAACTAATAGATTAGTACAACTTAAAATGATATTTTTGATGGCATAAATAGTTCATGGAAACCAAGAATATGTTAAAACAAGAATATATCAGATATCATCTCAAATAGTTGTAGAGGAGACCTATAACATCATCCATGTACTCATTAGAAATCACAACAACACAAACCCTCTAAATACTAAGCATAGAAATAGTTCTTATGATCAACACTTAGGAAAAATCAAATGAAAAACACATTTAAGGATTGGTCCCAAACACATTAAATACAATTATGACTTCAAAAATAGCTTATTCTCTTCGTATATCCAGCAATAAGAGCATCATCGGTCTACATAATGGGCAAAAATCCCCCAAATATATTCAATGAGTTCTCTTTTATAAGACAAGAGAGTCTCCTCAGTTCTTGTGACTTTTCATTTCCTTTCTCTTTGTTTTTTCAATATGCACTTCAAATTTCTTTTACATTTTCATATATGAATAGATAAACATTATAAATGGAAGTTAAAGAGACAATTGTGCAGTTATTTATTTTTTATTTGTTGTTCACGGGGTGATATTTTTAAAAAAATGTCATCAACTCTGCCTATTGGTGTCCCCTTTTGTTCTTCAAGTTATTATGGGAATTCCTGGTGTCATCTTGGTGATTAATATCATCCCATCTTATTCTTATTCTATGTCTTAGCCTTCCATCATGCTCTTGTGGGTCCTATTTCGACTCATGTAGCTTCAGATATGATTACCTGAACATTACACAACCCATTTTCTAATTAAATTTGGGTCTCTTATGTTTTCTAAATTTTATGAGAATTTTTTCCATCAATCAATTAATATTTTTTGTGCCATCACGTTCTTCTCTCTGTTAGCTTTCCAATGAGCTATCATGGGCTTGATTTTGTTTCCTGAAGCTCCGAATATGGTAGTTTGAAGTTTGTGCATTGATTTTTCCACTAAATTCGTGACCTCCTATTTTTCACATTTCCTAGGATTTTTCATCATTGTTTTGGCTTGAATTTCTCTCCCAATTCATTCTTTAGCTCGATAAATTCCCTACGAGGTATCCTAGGCTTGATTCTAACCCCTGTAGCTCAAGATATATTCATTTGAAATTTAGTGCTCAACAACCCTTGATCTGCTTGTGAGTGAATCTAGGTCATTGATCTTCAACTTGAAATACATTGTACCACATGCATAAGGTAATTCAATACTAAATGGTTAATATGGTTTTTATTCCCCTAAGTTGATTTGTGTAAGAACCTAGAGGAGACATAGGACATAGGGMTTGTGTAGTAATTTTGGCCAATTACCATAGTGAAAAATAGGAAAATAAAAATAAAAAAKAAAAAAAATTAGGAAAGTAATAAAATTAACTAAAATAACCTACGTGAAATCATGGCACACCATCCCGATGGCATACCATTTTGATGGCACACCATCCCGATGGTATACTATTCCGATGGACTAAGGTTCCAATGGCATATAACACTCCGATGGGCTATGAAAAATATTTAAATAATACTCCTCCCAATGGCCTATGAAAAATATTAAATTAATATTCCTCTCGATGGCTCATCCCATCGGGATCCGATGGTCGGAAGGTGAAACTTATGTGTGATAATTAGAGTCCGATGGTAACTCACTCCAATGGAATCTCATCAGAGTCTGATGGTGGGAGGTCAAACCTAAGGAGTGATAAGGTGAGCTCTAATGGGTGAGCTATGATGAACTAGTCTTCCGATGGTTTGATTTATTAATAAATTAATAACACAGTTCCTAAAGGTATTCAGGAGGAGAGGATTCTGAGAAGTAAGGAAGTATGTCCTAACCGTAATTCCCAATGGGAATATATCATGAAGTGAAGGTGAAGCCCAATGGGAGGAAGCCTAGAAATGAGTCAAATGAAATATTAAGTTGAATTATAATGGGTGAGGGGGAAAAAATAAAACGAAACTAAAATGAAATTAAATAATAAAAATATACATCCTAGGACTTATATATATATATATATATCAAAAAGTCAATTTGTTTCTAATTTTAAGGGGGTATGAAAAAAATAATGAGAATGTACATATTATACATTAGGGTTTTAGGCAAAACGCACCTTGTAAAAATAGTCTAGTCATGTAAAACAAATTTGACCCATGTAAAAACATTTCTAAAGTAAACTTGGTTCCCATGTAAAAAATAAATATGAAGGATAACTTTCGGGAAAACCATGGGCGATTACCATGTGCAATCAAAACCATGTGGTTTTGCAAAACCAAGGGAAAAATACAAATGGAAATAAATAAATACAAAAATAATAAACAAAAACAAAAACAAATAAATAAATTAAATTAAAAAATACACAATACACGGTATAAAAAAATATGTTTTGAAAACCAAGTACATAGTTCTTATCCATAAATACTTCCTACAAAAATATACAAATTATGTACAAAAAAAAATGAAAATGAAAATTAGGGAAATGAGGCCAAGTTACACATGAATCAGGGTTCCATGGCAACAATGGTTCCACACCAGTCAGGGTTTTGCACCTAGGGACCAAAAATAGGAGCACACTATACCATGTAGATTTTGAGTAACTGAGTGTCGAGTTGTGTAGGTATGTCACATGGTGATCACAATCGTTCAAATTTAGATGCAACAAATGGGAAGCGTCTAGAGAGAAAAATGATGACACAACATGGGACATATTAATGTCACAAATATCAACTCACGTGATAAAATGAGATCGACGCTATTAAGACACACGATACATGTCAATCCAGTGAAAATGAAGATTTAGGGGGGTAGATCTGATAAGAGTGAAAGAGAGGGAATACAAGCAGATCAGGGAATAGGTTCTTACATAAGGCCACAATGCATGAAATTGGTTATGACGAGTGGCGAGCAAGCATTGGGTGACGATATGACAAGTTTCCACATCCAAGAAGCTAAAAAGGTCTTAGGCCTGGGTTTTCAGAGAGAGGGGAGGCCGAAAGAAGAACTCGGTAGAGATGAATCCGAAGAAGCTCGCACCTTTTAGACCTCAAGAATATCACAAGGGATTTTACTCGGTCATCCCGCTGAGACAACTCCAATGAAGGGAGCCTGATAGGATTTTGACCTTCAGTATTCAAACCAATCTTAATACAATGCATACTCAACACTTCGAACAGGGATTTCCGATAAAGTAAATCCCATGAGCTCGCGGGATAGGACTACAGGAAAGGTGGATCCCATAGCCTTGCGAGATTTGGACCTTGGAGAAACTATAAGCCAAGGTGAATCTGCTTCCTGATAAGGGGGATCCTGGTAAGGATCAAGGTTCTGGACAAGGATCAAGGTTCCAGCCTCATCAGTGTAATGGTGATAAAAAACAAATCCAGATGAAGCTTGGGAAATATAAGACTTAGTTCATAATATCGATTGTTGGATTCAAATGATAGATAAGATCCGTATAGAGAGAAGTCTAGGTAAGAGGAAGAATATCAAGGGATTCCCCCACATGCATTTCAAGGCTGGAGCAATCATGTAAATGAAGTGGCCCTACGAACTTGCTCCTACAACCACAAAAAAGATAAGACCAGTTATGTGAGTAAGAAGACACTTGCAATTATACCATAAACATTACATTCTCTTCCTTCAACAAACTTATGAACGAGTGTTGGGTTTGTTCAAAGATAATCATCAATGATCTTAGATGTTGTAGATAAGTGTCCTAAAAAATGCATGTGCCAAGTCTCAAAATCAAAGGAAGGATTAGCGATTTTGTGATTCTAGTCAAGAGTTCAGAACTAAAGAGTATGATCAAGACATGAGAGAATAAAGATGAAGACATTAGGCCCAACATGCAATAATCCTAGGCATGACCTCCACATCCCACTCTTGAACTACAACCTGCAAAATCATATATTGGGGCATGGTTTCATTAATTTTCTCTATGTTGATTAATCTGATTCATTTAAGCAATCATTTTTCATTTACCACCTTCTTGTTTGGTAAAATTCACTTAGAGATACTAAGAACAAACTTGTTAAAAATAAAATATCCTCGAGAAAAAAATTGCCATTTCAAATGTCTATCTTGAACCAGTCACTCATGGTGTTATGATTAGATGATTGTACCGTCAATTTGTCCACATCAACCTTCAAGAAAAATATTTCTGGTAACTTCTTTGACAACTCAACAAACAATGTACTGATGACTCAACAAGGTCCACACCAATCTGTAGTGAAATCTACCACCACCTTAATACACCAAATGATAAGCACCATTTTCAGAAGTCCAAATAATGATAACATAACTTAGGCTCACAATAATCAAGAAACAAAACAAATCACATGCAATTTTTACAAAGAAAATAAAATCCCAGAATACAACAAATGATAAGCACTATTCTCATAAGTCCAAATAAAGATAACAAGACTTAGGCCAACAATAATCAACAAACAAAGTAGATCATATGTAGTTTCTACAAAGAAAATAAACACTCAGATTGGATCTATGGAGCAAAAGAAAGACTAAAGCATAATTTTTCTCAAAGCTCCTATCAAGAATTCACAAAATATATTAGACATTTGTCAAAAACTATTCACATTGTCATAAAACTATGAAAATCACACATACACAAACCCCATAACTATCTGGATCGAATTTCTGTTCACTGAGAGCTTTCTCTATTCTAGCGGATTATGTGCATTCTCGAATGCATCAACATGATAAATCCTTGGACTTACGACTTTCACCGGGTAAATATATTTAAAATCACAATAACTTTTTCCTCCCATGATGGTAAGTTGGCTTTCCTACCTAAGTGGATTCTTAGGAAATCGAAGATGGAATTTGAAGAGTGGCTTGCAAAACAAGAAGTTCCTTCTCTCTTTTTTGATGGGGCTTCTCAGAATAATCTTGGGGTGGCAGAAATAGGGGAGTCTTCTTGATCCCGAAGGAAATCCGATAGCTACCTACGTAGGAAGTTTGGGGAATGCATCTAACAATGTCTCTGAAGCGTATGCCTTATGGAAAGGTGTTTGCATTGCCAAGAAGGAGGTGTCACTAAAATGACAGTCTTTGGAGATTCAATGATGGTTCTCTAAGCGATCATCAAGAAAGCACAGACTGACAATTTAATGTCTTCAACAACATTATCTCTCGCACCCTTTTTATTATTGAAGGCTTTGGAAATTTCAGGATTTTCCAGATTAAAAGAGACCTAAACTCTCAAGCGGATGATTGGGCTAAGGTTGGGTTGAATTTGGAGGTTAATTGTAACGTAACCAACCTTCCAAGCTAAGTCCCGTCACTATGGAAAATGAATTAGCCTGCTAAATGTGAATTTGAAAATGCCCCATACATATAAAATAAAACCAAGGGGAAACAAGCCCATAAAAATTACAACAAAATAATATGTTGATTTACCCATGCATCTACAACATTTATAAAAAAGCATCCAATAAGCACACAGAAAACACACATAGAATTCAAATATTCATTTACATAGCATAAATCATAATAAAACAATAGAACACTTATATGCTTATAAGTATAACCAATTGGTTTGCATATGAAGGATGAACCTCCCATCCATAGGCATTATTGTTCATTTTCTCTCAACAACAGGCCACCCCCATGTCGAGGCTACGAGGCCACCCTCCTGCATAACATCTCACCATAATTGTTGGTTTGCTTCTGCTCAAAATTAGTGGGCTCGAAATCTGTGATTATAGTCACCATGGCCAAGTAGGAACCAAACCTCTCTAGTGCTCTGCTCTCTCTCATCAACCTATGGGGCTTACCAACTAGCTCCTTGGCTTCCTTCAAGGTCTAATGAAACCGTCTAGGTTTCCTCTTCCCCGAGGTAACCTCTTGTGGACCAGTACCCTGATGCCCCTTAGTCTCATCCATAGATCTCACCATAGATGTCTGAGGTTATGAAGCACGTGTACCTGTGTTATGTGTACAAGTCACCTGTGATATTGTAGACGTACTGGGTGGAAAAATCACCCTTGAACTTGATGTAATAAACACATGAGGTTGTGTCCCCTAATGTGTATCATACTACATATGTGGGACCTCCTCAAATCTATCTCTCAACTCACAAGATCTCTGAAAGGCTCAATCCTCCTCGAATCTAGCATCTCTCCTCACAACAATGCTCCTCACTCCTGGTATGCAAATCCGATAGGCCTTTGAGACTCCGCTATATCCAACTAGGATCCCCTTTTTCTGTTGTGGGATCCAACGTTTTCCTCTTCTCATAAGGCACATGAGAGAAAGTTGGACACCCAAATATGTGAAGTTGTCCAACATCTCGCTTTCTCCTAGTGAAGGCCTCTTTAGGTGTCTTTCTCCCCAGAGATCTATGTGGACTCTTGTTCTGTAGATACATTGTAGTACTGCAAGCCTCAACCCATAAGAAAAGTGGAAACCCTTTATCATGTAACATAGATTTCGCTGCACCAACAATAGCCCTATTATTTCCCTCAATAACCCCATTTAGTTGGGGGTTGTAAGGAATGGTCAATTGTCTCCTAATACCCTCCTCAGTGTAGAAGTATCTGAATTATATGGAGGTACACTCCCCATTTTCTAACCTCAATACCTTAATATTTCTCCCTTTCTGGTTCTCCACAAGAGCCTTAAACTCTTGGAACCTCTTGAAGACCTCACTCTTGGTCTTCAGGAAATAGATCCAGGTCTTCATGGAATGGTCATCAATGAATGTCACATGGTACTCACATCCACCCAAGGAAACTGATGACATGGGCCCACACACATCAGAGTGTACCAAATCAAGTATCCCAACTGATCTACTGTCACTTCTCGAAAATACAGTCTTGGTGTTGGTTACTTGGGCTGACCCAGGTTTTGATCTCAAATAGGTTTCCAACAAAACCCTCAAAACTATCGTCCCTGCTAGTAAACCAGAAGGCAACGCTGCACACAGAAGGCACAAAATAGTCTCTCCTGAGATAGCTTTATGGGGGACTTCAATAGTCGGGTGTTTGCAGTCTAGGAAGGAGTGGGGACTGTACTTTGTTTCTCTCCCTTAAACGTCGACATTTACCATTCGTGTACTTCTAGGATTCATTCATCATTAACTTATGCATGCATGTTTTTATATTTATATTTAATTATTCATTTTTTAACTAATGATTAATATAATAGTAAAATCATTCATTAAAAACACATAGAACACAATATTTTAGTGTGGTTCACCCCCTCCTGGGGCTACGCCCACAAAGATCTGGCTTTTCTACTCTTTTATTCATTCTGCTGCAAAATTTGCATTGCGCACATTACATCTTCAAGATTATATTCAAAAAGAGGGAAAGTACCTTCTAGGAGGCCAACTAGATCACAACAGGCTCCTCATCCTGTGACTTAACCCTAAAAAACTAGCTTATCCACTCTACCACAATAACCATACCAAAACTCACAACAATCACTAACTTCCAAACCAACCTCTAACCTAGACCTCATAGGTCCTTATTTATACTACTCTATTGGCTTATAGGCGTTATAATCTTGTCAAAAACCCTAACCCTAACATGGTTAGGAATTTATGCATGTGCACCATGTTGATTTTCCTCCTGCATGTTGATTTTCCTTCTTTTCTACATGCTACTTTTTTGCCTCCTAAGGAACATGATCCAAAAATAGACCTTCTCTTCCAACATTAGGCTTGCACCCACAAATAGTTCTTTCTCCCAAAATAGGCCTGCGCCAACAGGCCCCCAACAGTGACATGTGGCTCATCCCAAGCCACTCAGGTGGTGCGCGCTCCTTGTATAGCCTTCGCCCAACTGTGGAACATTTTTGCTAGTTCCTTCCCTTTTTCTTCCACCTTGGAAACTTTATCTATTAACGCTTCTACCATCTGCATTGTTATCCATTCTTGTAGAAATTTTGCGCTCTCTGTATGTGCCTGCACCATCCTTGTCTTCTCTTCCTCCACCTCAACAATTATTTGTGTTTCTTGTTCCCGGAGGGGCTCCAATTGGGCATATCTTTCTTTCTTGTTGATCTACGCGGTTTTCAATTCTATTTGCAGGGTCTTCATCTCTTGTGTGCGCTTTAAGAGTTCAATAATGCTCATGGTTTCTGTCACTACTTCAAATCCTACATTGTAGTTCTGATTTTCTCCTCTTGCTGGTCCAAGAGTTGGACCTTTGCATTCTCCTCCAAAGTAGTCCAATTCTGCACAGTTATGTCAACCAGTTCTGCGACTTCCTTAGCTTTCTTTGCCATTTCATCTATCTGGAATGTTTTTTGTTGTTCTCTATGCTCTCGGACCTTAGGAGGAGTCGTAGGATTAATTTTTTCTTTCAACTCCTTAATCTCCTACCTATACCCCTCGATTGGCTGTGCAATGATCTTTATATTTTTATCTGCGCTCCTATACAGTATTTGCGTGTTATCTGGAAATTGGTTGTATACCATTGTTATCCCCTACTCTATCTTGTCAGCGCATTATTTTTACTCCTCCTTCTTTGAATTCAAATGGTCACAGGTAATCTGTAACATGTCTGTGACCCCGCTACCAACTTCTAAGTCGGTGGCATCCGCACAAGCTCTGGATTGTACTTCCTGCATTATACTAGTCTGAAGTCTGTATAATGCTTTCGTGGGTATCTGCGCCATCACTACCTCAAAGTGGTCAATGTCCCCCATGGGATTTTGTGTAGTCTCCCGATCAACTCTGACCATCTATTGTGTAACCGTGAATGTGTCCCTGCCCTACACCACTATCTGAACTGTATCGTCTTTTTCTTTCTGCGCAAGGGCTTGCTACATCTTGTCAGGCTGTTGTGCTTTGGCCTGTTGTACTGTATGAGTTTGTAATTGTTGTAGAGTATCATGTAATTCTATGAGTTTGGCCATGATCTCTTCTCTTTGTGCTTCTGTGGTGTGAACCACATCTTCCCCCATGTCCTGGACCTTGTTTCCCACAAACTCAACATCATCCTCTGTTAAGGTGACGACTAGGCCCTCCTTGGTGTATTTCATCTTTTTGTGCGTCTCCTGCACCTATGTTGTGGTTCTTTTTTTCTTTGAGGGATGTGCCCCACTCGTTGCCACCTATGCCCCTTCCTCGTCATTCTGAGATGTGTCTCCTTTCTTGGCATCTCCCTGGGAATTTTCCCTTGGCACCATTACTGTCCTCCTTGGCCTCTTCGACACTGTGCTACTTCTAGACCCCCGAGTGTGTGACGCATCCTTCCTAGTGTTAGCAGTTGGGCTGTAATATCCCCATGGACGAGCCCCAGTTGTATTTATAAATTGTAAACATGTTTTGTAGGCTAGTGCACTGAGTGTTGATAAGTTGGTGGACTTATGTGTTTATTAGGCCAGAGAGCCTAAGTGTTAAAGGCCAAGAGCCTGATTTTGTATATGTAACTATGCATATCATTAATAAAATATAAATATCATTGCGTTCAGACCGACCACGAAGAAAGAGTGATGGGGGACTAAGCTTCCAAAAGGTTGGGTAAGGGAGGAGGCCAAGTGTGTGGGCCTAGGGGCTAAGCTAGGGGGATTACCTCTAAAGGGGATAATAATTTATTATTATTTCCTAGAGGCTAAGGTGGAAAATTGACCAAGTGTTGTCCTAAGTTCTTTGAAAAGGAACATGTGCAAAAGGGAACACATGCAGCTCCAGGAAGACAAGTGTCGACCTGGGTGCATGCAGTTAAAAGATGAAGCATCAATTGTGTTGGGGGTTTGCGGGTCATTCTTCCATCCTCCGCTTGAGTTCGCCCACCATTCTTCCATCTGGAGTTCTAACCCGAAACCTCCATGATCGACCTCTGCGTTGATTCCTTGTCACGGACCCTGAAACCCGTGGACTGAGCCGTGTTTCCTGTGAAGTTTGAGCACCCTGTAAATTCCTACGCCATGTTGTGTCTTAGTGTGGACTGTTGTCGTTTGTGGATGTCTATACCCAATTTCGTGTTGTTGCTGTCACCCGTGAGTTAACCGAATGTTGTTGTTGTTGTTAGCTTTACCTTACGGGAATTGAGTGGAATCTGGTTGAAGAAGAGGGTTGTCAGGCCAGTGGTTGAAGAGACAGGTTGTCAGGCCAGTGAGTAGCTCTCTCTAGGAGAGAGAGTTTGTTGTGAAGTGGTTTTCTACCAAAGAGATTCCAGCACCAACTACAGAGCTCTGAGAATTCCTGATCTGTACTATTGCTGAGACCCCGAGAGGGAGGTGAAGCAACTGATGGACTGTGTGACAGTGAAGGTGTATACTCCTGGGTGGAACAAGAATGTGGGGAATGAGAGTCCATGAGTAGTGGGTGTAATAAGGATCTTGGAGAGAGATTTGTTGGGAAGTGTTTTTCTTCCAGAGAGAGTCCAACACTAGCTACGGAGCTCTGAGAATTCCTGATCCATCTTGTTGCCGAGACCCTGAGAGGGAGGTGAAGAAGTTGATGGACTATGTGACAGTGAAGGTGTATACTCCCAGGTGGAACATGCATGTGGGGAATGAGAGTCCATGAGTAGTGGGCGTAAGAAGGCTCCTAGAGAGAATCCTTCCAGTTACACCATGCACTTTTCATGTAACCTTAGCCTAGTCTAGGATTCCCTTGCCCTGGGTGGAGTTTAGTCCTAGCTCGGGGGTGACCCACTGCTAAGTGTGATGAGAAACATGGTCTAAGGCTAGGAGGTTCATGGAAGGTCTGCACGTAGTTGGTGGATTTACTCCAGCTAAAAGATAAGTATCATTTATGTGCTTAATTATGTATTTTATGCATATTTTGTGATGGTTGAATGTTATCATGTATTCCGTTGCGTATATGAATTACTGTCTGTTACATTTGAATCTGTATGGTAGCAGTAACTCCGTGTTATGTGTTTTGTTTCGATTAAAATGCATGTTATATATTTATATGTGAATGTTCCACGTGGTAGTGTTACTCAACCTGTTGAATGGTCGGGGACGTTACAGTTTGGTATCGCAGCTAAGTCAGAGTTGAGTAGTGGCATTGCCTGACACTGTTGGTGGCTGGGGATGTTACAAATTGGTATCAGAGCCAAGGTTTCAACACTGAGCCTGAATGGGCTGGTTAAGTGGTCATTGGACCCAAGGTTTCAAGAGGAAATTGTGTCTGAAGGACCGATTTCGAACCCCAGAACCTTCCTGAGTGCCAAGAAGTTACCTTGGCAATGTTACGAAGCTCAAGAGGAATAACGGTATCGTAAAACCACGATAGAAGTGGTGTTGGACCACAGAGTAATGTGGACCTTAAGATCTGTTTAGAAGGAAGGGAAATCCCTTACGATCGTCGGATCTGGGGAAGGTGCAGAGGAGTTAAATCGGAAGCCTTCAGACTTCGTGACTTCAATGAAGTCTGATGCCAGAAACAAGAGAAGGGTCGAAGCCTGAAGCTCCAAAGTGGATCTACACCGTAGATCTGGAGAGGAGAGATCGATCGTTGGATCAAGCCAATGTTAAAAGGTCAAATGCATTTGTGAAGGGAGAAATCTCTCGAAGAGTCGAAGTAGTGAGTCATGATGATGTCACTTGGATGGATGTGGACACATGGGATGTGTGCCACATGTCAGTGGGTTTCGAACTCGTGGAAGGTTGAAATGCCATATGGAATGTGATGTGTGACACCCATCTGATTGGGCCACAAGTTAGTCGCTAGTATTCCACCACGTGG